>BCLH01000560.1:0-44137 GCA_001602315.1 Zoysia pacifica | reverse complement strand
CAGGCGGAGCGGGGGAGGCTTCGGCCTCGGCGGCGGCGCTGGAGCCCAAGTGGGCCGCGGTCGCGGAGTACTGCCGGCGCCACGGCGTCGAGCGCGGCGCCGTGCAGTGCCGCAAGCGGTGGAGCAACCTCGCCGGCGACTACAAGAAGATCAAGGAGTGGGAGCGCGCCGCGCCCGCCGCGCGGGAGCCCTCGTTCTGGGCCATGCGCAACGACGCGCGCAGGGAGCGGCGCCTCCCCGGGTTCTTCGACCGCGAGGTCTACGACATACTCGAGGGCCGGGGCCGCGCGATCCTTGGCGGCCGGGCCGGTCGGAATGCCGCGGAGGAGGAGGTGGTGGAGGTGGTGGTGCCCGTCGAGGAGGAGAAGGAGGCGGGGCCTGCGGAGCCGGTGTTCGACAGCGGCCGCCCGGCCACGGAGGAGGCGTTGTTCTCTGAGGAAGAGGAAGAAGAGGAGGAGCAGCCAACGGCCGCTGCCTCGCCACCTCCGCCAACGGTGGTTGCCTTGCCCATATCCGGTGAGCTGGTCGTTGACTTGCTCCAGTGCTGCTTGCTCGTTCTAGAATTTCGTGTTTTTTCGTTGGTAAAGTTGAGTTCTTCACGGTTCACTGCCTCCCGCTGATTGCTTTGTTTGGCTATTTGATGAATTCGAGTTCTTCATGCTTCTTTTTTTCAAAAAAATTGAATTTTTAATCGCCAATTCGTTTGGTCGTTGTTTGTTGGAGGTAAAAGGCGCCAGGCTTTTCGTTACCAACTTACCATCCTTGCTGAAGTGGATTTATCGATATTTACTGCTAACTGGTAAACACATGGCTTCTTTTCGATTATATGCTCTTAATTTGGCAGATTATTTTGCATATCATTTTTTCGATTATACTGCATAACTGTTCAAGTGCTCTTGTGTTGGTGGTTTGAGATGGTTCAATTTTGAGTTATCGGTGCACCTATTCCATACTTTGCAGTAGTACGCTACCAATCGCGTTGCTGCTGCTGCTGTTGCTTCAGTTTGATATTCATTCTGATGTAGTGGAATTGAAATTTGAGCATAAAGTTTCAGCATCTGTCTTGGTTCTTAATTTATTTTGTGTCGGTCTTTCGAAGAATTTTGACTGCGTTTGTACAGTGTACTTGATTATGTATTTGCTGGTTTTATTGGTGGATCCACTTATTTATCTTTATCTCTTGTATTCTCCATTGCAGAGAAGCCCGAGGCATCAAGGCAGCAACAGAGAGCTGAGCAAGGTAATTTGTTCTTTTTTGTTTTTTTATTAGCGTCTTCCAGTCCTTTTTTCACCACTTGCAATTCTGGGTTTATTAGAATCTCTAAAGAAACTTTTACTGTTCCATTGGGTTCATCAGCCTAGTATGAGCATATCTTGAATATCCAGGGTTACACTAGTGCTGAATATTGCTATCCAGCAATTATCATTACAGCATGCAGCAACCACAATGGTGCATACTTTTCACTGTTAAAAAGAATCACTTTGCAGTTGCAATCATGATTTATCAGCAAGGCTGTAGTAAAATGTTAGATGTTAATAGGATCAAGGTACGTTCTTGGTTAACCATCTATTTCGATCCCTCTGGACAAGAATACAGTATCATTCGGCCACCATTGTTACAGTATTCATGGAAGTTACTCTGCTATATGGCAGCAGGGTCATTGAAACCAAAACTAGAGTAACTGATCCGGCGCTAGAATGGCAGCTTATATGAAAGCGTAATCAGCCACAAGTGAGTTTTGTTTTGGTGATTATTGGTGCGCCAAATTTTGCTAGTTTGCTGCACTGGAAGTTTAGGATCAAATATGGTTATCGGTTCCTTTCAACTCTCTGTACTGTCTACCTTCCCAAGTTAAATGTATTGAACAAATGGTTAGATTTGCAATGCTAAACTAGGAGTACTCATAGTGAAATAGTACCTTGATTCACTTACTGTTATAGCTAACAAATTGCATATTCATATGTCAGTGGTGTGATGCTTTGTCATAGACGACTGATTGGGGGGTTCTACAGCCTACTGGTGGTTCATTTCTGATCTAGATATTTTCATTGAACAGCACTAGCTCTACTGTTCAACTGTGGTTGCGGTGACACTTTAATGTTCCCCTTTATGTGGTATTTGCTTTAACACTTCAGCTAGATTCTTTTCATTTTAGCACAAGGAAAAAGTTTGTTGTTAGTGCAAGCTACTGACAGGTAACCACCTAGCATTGCCTGAAATGGGGTAAAGGGAGTTTCCACAATCAGAATCATACATTGAAAAGAAGTGGAAGTAATTGGTATACACATTTGTACATGTTGAAATTTTCCTAAAAGGTTACAAATATACAACATAAAAATTGGTACAATGTCAAAATATTTTGGCAAGGGTACTGTTGAAAAAGAAAAATTAAGGCTCACACCTTTGTTTTTTTCAAATAATGCACATATGAACATAATTTTACTCAAAATGTTTGCAGGTGTGCATATGTAAACATAATATGCATCTGTAACCTTTTGAGATTGTACATTGTTGAAATTCACGAATAAAAAATGGATGTGATTTGTGTAGGTTAGCTTTTTTGGATCTTCTTACTTTTTGACAAGCTGGGATGATTGGTCCAGCCTGCTATTGTTACAGTCCTAAGTGTCATCATCGTATTTAATTATGAAATAGCTTGACCCTATTAATGCTCCAATATGCTTTTTTTTTTATCATTTGTTGACAACTGTGGTAACTGAATTTGCATTATTGAGAAGCTAGATTCATGTCACATTTTCACCGACAGACACCGTACTTTCATTATGAGGAATTAGTCTCCATTGGCATAACAGCCAATGAATCGGACTATGACTTGTTATATGGAATCATACAATCCGTGGTGCATTCTTTACAAATTGGTTGGAAATGCTAAACAGCAGCAATATGTAATGGCTTCTTTGAAGCAGGCCCATCGAAGGACAAACAGCCAGAGCAAAGCACCAGTAAGGACGCACCGGCTCCGCAGGGTGGGCAGAAGAGGCCGCGGACAGACGAAGACACCGGAGAAGGCACAACAGACCTGCAGAGCAAGTTGATCCAGATCCTAGACCGGAACAGCCGGATGGTGGCAGCACAGCTGGAGGCACATAACTTGAACTGCCAACTGGACAGGGAGCAGAGAAAAGACCAAGCTAACAGCCTAGTTCTTGTGCTCGGCAGGCTTGCAGATGCCCTTGGCAGGATTGCGGACAAACTATAGTCAGTCACCTAGGCATATAAGTTCAGACACAAATAATTGCAGGAACAGAAAAAAAAGATGACATTGTAAGTGAATGTACAGATTGGTATAGGGTTATTGGCATTCGATTCTTTTTGGGCCGGTTCTGAAAATTCTTTCAGAATCCTGTATTGGGGGTTTTGTGGTATATAGGGAGATGAGGTTATAGCAGTCAAATGATGTGGACTAGCAGTACTCTATCATGTGTTCGTGGTGGATCCTTGCAGTTACTATTCTCAGCAACGCAATTGTGTATAGTTGAGTTTTTTTTTTCATGTAATGGTTATAAACAGGGTCCCAGCTGTAATGGTGAACTCATAGTTGTCCTGCTGTAATTTTTCCTGATCCTGGGAGCTCTGCTTGTAGAGTACTCCTTCCATTCTTAAATGGTTTTCGCTATTTACTTATAACATTATTTTTTATCATTCGTCGTATTCAAACGATTAATTTGAAACATATAAAATTATAAGTCATGTTTTAAATAACTTTAATGATAAAGTCAATTATAACAAAAATATCATATATTTTTGAATAAGACGAATAATTAAAGATGATTTTCTAAATCAACAGTGACAACAATGAGAATAGAGGGAGTATTTGTTAAGTACATGATATAAGTATTTGTTAAGTACAAGATATAATTTTTAAATGATCAATTTTAACAACTCACCCCCGGGAAATATTTTTTAGACCAACTCACCCCCAGAAATGTCATTACATTTGAGATAATTGTTTGTGTGATCCTGTTGTGAAGATTAATAATCAATTTGATTTTTTTTTAACTTTGCTTATTTGATCCTGCTTTTGACTGCGAATAGCCAATTTGACTCAAAACTTTTCTTATTTGACCATTTTTTTTCCAGCAAATGAGGGTCAAACTGGCTATTTGGAGTACAAAAGCAATGTCAAATAAGCAAAGTTGAAAAAACAAGATCAAATTAGATATTAACTTTCAAAAGAGGGGAAAAAAAGCAAATGCCCCACATTGCATTTCATAAAATCCTAGTGACGAATCTCCCTCCAGCGTGGGAAAAGAAAATACAAACCCAAGATACTACTAGGAAATTTAGGCCCAGTTGATAATCGAGGCTTGGCCCAGTTGGCGAGGGTCCGGCCCAGATATCTTGTGCAACCCCACCACGTGGGCCTATCAACTCCGATGCCCGAGGAACCTCCGGTCGCATATCCTCCTCCTGCCTCGCTGCATCCATCTGCCCATGGGCCCAGTCCATAGTCCCCTCCTACACCTCTTACACTTACGTTTGGGACCCGTGATCCCATAGACCCACCCATCAGCTCCCACGTGTTCAGTGCACGTGGACCTCGTCTTTGTCTCCAAAGTCCAGCCACCGGTGAGCTCATCACCCGTATAAAGACCCTGCCCCCGTGGCCCCGTCCCCCGCGCCACCGCCTGCCCCGTCGCCGCCGACGACCGCCCGAGCCGCCGCTCACCCATCCCACGAGCTCCCGCACAGGTTCATGTCCATCTCCCCACGCGAACGCACAGGAGGATACCATTACCCGCGCCCGCCCAACCCTAGTCCTAGCCCCAAGCATGGCAACGACCGGCGCCGCTCCCCACCGGCATCCGTCTCGCCTCCCGCCGCAGGAGGGAGTGGCGCGAGCTCCGGTGAGTCCTTCCTGCTCCGATATAGCTTACCTCGGTTGCTCGCTCGACGATTTGATTGATTGAACGCGGGCAGCCTCGGTGGGGTTGGATCTGGGTTCAGTTGCTTAGTTTGGGGCGACCGGCAGATGCGGAATTTATTTGATTACGTGCGGATTTGTGATTCATGTGGCTCGTGCGTTGGCTGAGTTGAAGCTTGGAGGGGATTTGCTCCCTATCAGGGTGGGCATGTTAGTGCCTTAGTGGTCGATCTCAGGTTGTTATCCATGAATATTAGGTCGTGTGCTGAGTTGACCGTTTGTTTTCATAAGCAAATTCATGTTTAGTTTAATGACGATATGGAATGTATTATTCCCATTTGAAGGCAAATATACTTCTCATTGTAATTTGATTTTGTATTCTTGGCTGTCTGAAAATGCAAAGCATATTCAACAGAAATTGAGTTTCTCCAATAATAAACTCTGACTAGGCACCTTTTTTTTTATAATTATTGTCACATTTTGTGAGCCTAAGTCAACCCACAGCAACGATTGAACATGTTGTAGTAGAAGAAAGGGTCACGTTTCTAGCTTATCTGGAGTTTGATGCAATCATATCGAACAACCCGGCCTAAATTTGGCTGAAATCCACATTTAATGTTTACCTGGTCCCTATTTGAATTTGTTACAAAAACATCGATGCCAATATGGTTTAACCAATATTGACTCAAAATTGATCTGGTATTATCCTTTAGCTGGTTCTTAGTGCTATGCACTATGTAGTGCTGAAACATTAGGGCTAGAATAAATATGGAACAGCGTGCTATTGGGCCTGCATGATATAGAATATAAATATTTCAATTAAAATGAAGTTCATATTAGGTTTAAAATTTCAATTAAGTTCTGTGCAAGCTGCTTTTTGGAAGAAGTTATTTTGCTCTCCAGTATTTTTCTGTGGCCACTTGTTTGATTTTAAGATCTTACACAGGCATGCTAGTTCGCATATGCTTTTGTAAGTTTAGATGCCTTTGTGTTGTGTTTTTGCCTTTTTATGGTTAATGCCTTGCTAATTTTCACTTCTCCAAATTCATGAATAACAGTGACATTGGGGTTCTTTTTTTTGTTGTTTTTTTTTTTGCAGAATCTGTGGATTCAGCGGTTGGGAAATCTGTCAATGCTTCCGAAAAGGTGAATTGCTTGCAGATTTAATGTCATTTTCATCTTCATTCGTACATATAAATGTTGTAATACTCATATTTCTGCTTAGCTCATTGATAAAAATAAATCACTCTTTAGGTAGTTGGATTCAGAATCTCTGGAGAAGAGAATGCTTCACGTACCCAAGAGGTTGGCAATATTTCTGAATGCCACTCTTCTGAACATAGAAATTTGGATTCCCCGTTAGATAATATTGGCTCGATTCTGGTGTATCCTGAGAGATCTGAAATGGTGGGATCCTTGCCGGCTGACAATTTGGCTACAGTTTCAGCTGGATCTCCGGGTCATGGGAGTCAGATAACTGCTAGGAAAAATCAGGCTGTGAATGCCAATCATTTACTGAATTTCCAATATGATCCCATTAGTCGGCCGCAGCCCAGAGGCCCCAGAATGTATCCTCCGAAAAGGCAGAAGAAGATCAAGCCTTACAACAAGGACTTGTTTCTTCAAGCAAATTATAAGTTTGTTGTGTTGGATACGGGGAGTTATCAGATTGAATCAATGGACCCTGATAAGATGCTTCAGTGGGATGATATTATTAGTGTCAAATATTATAGCCCTTCAGAGGTGCAGTGCCCTATTTGCCTGGATAGCCCATTGTGTCCACAAATTACGTCATGTGGCCATATCTATTGCTTTCCATGCATTTTACGTTATCTAATCATGGGCAAGGAGGATTACAAAGGTGACTGCTGGAAGGAGTGTCCGCTGTGTTTCATGATGGTATCAACAAAGGAGTTGTGTACCATACATATTACCCAGGTTCAGCATTTCCATGCTGGGGACACTGCAACATTTACACTTCTCAGACGGTCAAGAAACTCGCTCGCTCCTTATGCTAAAATCAGCTCTAGTGAGTGTGGTTCATCAGATGAAGATTCATGTAATGTTTTCTCCAAGTTTATATTGACATCGGCTGTAGAGTTATCATTTCGAGAGGCAAAATCAGATCTTAGTAATTGGTTGCATATGGCTGACTTAGGCCTTGTTGATGACTTGGAGAAACTTCCATATGTTTCTGCTGCTTTGGAACAGCTGGAAGATAGGATGAAATATTGGACTGAGTATAGAAATTATGGTAGTAGCCCCCCATTAAAAGACAGTTTCTCTCCTGGGTCTAGTTACAACTCAAGAAACTTTGTTGAGGGCCATGCTTCACACAAAAACAGTGGACACAAACTCTCCCCTGTTTTGGATGGAGATACGACAGTTGGTATTTCAAGGCTCTCGATATCTCCTGGGTCAAATAAAAGTTCTGATAAAAGAGTGCTATCCAAAATGGTTGAAAAAAATGACACGGATTCAAATGGGAATGACCCATATGCATTCTACCAGGTCTGAGACATTCTCAGATTCTTAACACTGATGATTTTTTTTAGCATCATATGGTTTCACATATTCAGAGGCTTTATATCTTGTTGCAGGTGCTCGATGGGCAGCATATTATTCTTCATCCACTAAACATGAGATGTCTTCTAGACCATTTTGGAGGCCCTGATATGCTCCCACCTAGGTAATATATAGGGCTGAAAACAATGACGGAAATTCCCGTTCCACCGATGACCATTTCTGAAAAAAAAAAGAAATGGAATTATGATTATGGGAAAATCATGAATGATAATGCAAAAAGAAAAATTTTGTTGCAAATGAAAATGGTAGAGCGGATTTTTGATCAAATGGATGGTATGCTGTATGTTCAAAGTTCAAACTCCCGTGGAAATTTTTGAATTCGTGCAACAATTTAACCAACCAGCCCATATCCAACAAACCTTACCATGTGTTACCTTAAGTACTGGGAGGCTCAACTCTTTCTGTGTTGTTCCATCTATTTTGAATTTTCCTTACCTCATGTCATTATGGTTTTTTATGCTGATGATATGTCGATCTTTTTTGTTGTCACAGAGATATATCATGTTGGACTTGTGGTCTTAGTTGTGCAAATAAATTTTATGATAGTGTCGATATGAGTAGCCAACATAATGTAATAATCAGTAATTTGATTTTCATTATCGATTTCCAATCGATATCAACACATTTTCATCCAGATAATTTCATTTTCGATTTTCAACATTATAGATGTCGTTTTCATTTTTGAGCTTACCGGCTTCGGTTTCATTTTTGATTAAAAATGTAATAAGGAAATGATAGTTATAATTTTCAATTGTTTACAATCATTTCATCCTTAATATAGTCTTTGCTTTTTCCCTGAAAGCTAGAGCTCTAGGCCTAATTGTTTGTATTATTATTTGGCATCACATTAGTTCAACTATAGTACTTTTGTAGATTCAATCCTAGTTAAGGACTTTAAAGACATTGGGTTCAGAATGTTCATAGTGAGTTATATCACCACAATTTACCTAAAGATCTGAGAGGATAGATGGTGGTAACACATGCTATAATGTGTATGACTCTGTATACGTGTTGCAGTTAAGTAGTGCCCAGAATGGCTTGTGTTTGGGCTAGGCATAGTGCAGCATTTTTTTTCTTTGGTGCAATGAAAGAGATTATATGCTTGGAATCCACAAGGGGGCATAAGTTAGATTGACTGGATAATGTTATTAGTTTTCTGAAGTTGACACATCCAACTCTGACATTTGCTTACTTCCTGTTTGGCTATACCCTCATACCTGGCAGGCATAAACAGGTTGCTATATTGTGCTCTTTGTGGTGCAGAATTTTGTTATTTGAGAGAACCTCTAAATAAGGTTTACTTAAAACTTTTCTGTTACAGCTCTATCAAGACTCTGAATTAGCCAACATCAAGAAATAAGAAATAGATGAGTTGTTGAAAAATCACCTTAATGCCAATACCTTGGATGCTAAAACAGTGTTTTTCTTGTGATTGCTGCTTGGATTGTTATTATGTTACTAATTCACCTTATTTGTACACAGGATAACTGGAAAAATCTTGGAGCTTGAAACTGTAACACAGTCTGAGAGTACTAGAAAGCGCTATCGTTTTTTGAGCCATTTCTCATTAACAACTACATTCCAGGTAAATTTGTCCTGTCGTGTATCCAGGTTTTTTTATGTCTGAACAGTAATATGTTTTGCTTTTTTATAATGTGCCACGTTTTTGTGCAGTTTTGCGAAATTGACCTGAGTGATATGCTACCACCTAGCTCCCTGGCTCCATTTATGGATGAAATTAAGAAGCGTGAGAAACAAAGAAAACGAGCTGCCAAGAAGGTACCTAGATAGCTGGCACTTTCACTTTGTTTTGCTGAAACTTTTAGAGTCATCACACCTGTCAGAACTGTAGACCAGCACTAAGGGGCCAGCGTATTTGATTTACTAGAAATTTGAATGCAGAATTCTTAACAAGTGTCTAAATTATAGGTCGTCTATTAGAAGCTTAGAGAGTAATATGGATGCACTATTTCGATACTCTTGCAGTCTTGTTTTGGATAGGGAATTGCTTATGGATTAACCAGCTAGTATTGTAAAAGTGGAACAGAATGGTTCGGTTTTACCTGTCTTTTCCTTTGAATCCTGTTTCCCTATCACATCAAAAAAGAGAGAATATAAGCTTCTATCTTGCAATTGAATGGTGCAAATTTTTGAAAATTGCTAGAGCTAGATCAGCCTTATCATTGGCAGACTGTTTTGAAGTTTTACCCAAATTGCGTGTGTGAATCTCACTATTTTCGTTACCTACAAATTGTGAGTTTAAAAATGCCCTAATATGCATTTTTGCAAGGATTCCGTTACTGCATGTTTGTTGCCTTACCATCTGTTGATTACTTTCCAGAACTAGATCAGCCATTACAGGATTAGATTCTATGAAAAGTCAGTCACAGCTAGAAATATGTGATTTGGTCTCTTCATGCGGAAAGCCTTTCTCAGCTTGTTTCTGCAGAAATCCTATGCAGATAACTGTTGGAAGCTAGACAGTGGGAGGAGGCAGGAGCTCTCACACACAACTCACATCTTGGGGTGTTAAGCTTCTTACTTTCATTGCATATAGGCATACATATATATATAGGCGTTACAAACCGTCATAAGCCTTTACCATTGCAGCTGTCCTACAGCTGTCCACAAGCAAAAACAAACTTCAATACTGCTGCCATACAACTAGCTAAGCACAATTTGACTACCTCTTCTAACACCTAGACTACAACTCATGCTAGCTTGGTAACTTCTAGAAACATCAAGATCCAACTATAATGATCTTATATGTTTTTCATAGTAGTCAAATACAATTTGACTTTCTCTAACTCAAGAATATGAATTATTTTTCAACAATCTCCCCCTTAATTCATATTCTTTAAATATCTTCTTACCACGCGTAGCGGCTTCCTCTTATTCGTTCATGCATGTCGCTAGTAGCACCACTGTGCGACCATCTTCTCTTCTAGCAGCTCGCAGCCACCATTCTCTCCAAGCAGCTCGCAGTCACCCTTTCTTTTCTAGCAGCTCGCAGCTGCCATTCTCCTTGTGGCGGCCTTGCACCACCGCAGCCTCATCATAGCACCACTTCGTCTCCTCATAGCATCGCAACACCGTCTTCTTGTGGTCTTGCAGCACCACTTCATCTCCTCATAGCACCGTAGCACCACTTCATCTCCACATGGCACCGCAGCACCATCTACTTGTGGTCTCTCACAGCACCACTTCATCTTCACATGGTACCGTAGCACCATCTACTTCTTGTGGTACCTCAGTACCACCCTCTTTCTACAGCACAATAGTGCTATCTTCTTGTGGCACCGCAGAACCACCTGTTTTTCACATCACCGCAGCGATGTCGTCTTCCTGTGACACCTCAGCATCACTGTTTTCGCGCATCACCGCAGCGATGTCTTCTTCCTCATCTTCACAATAGAGCTGGCTCAAAATCAGCCGTGCCAAAACCATCAAAACCATCAGCAAGAAGCGCCTTCTCCTCTTGCTTCTTGCCTTTTTCTTTGGCAGGGCACTCATATGAGTGATGTCCATATCTTCCACAGCTGTAGCATTGATCCTTGCTTTTGTCTCTGTGTCCTTCGCCTCCATGTCCATGACCGCGACCACGGCCACGACCTCGTGACGACACCAAGCCCTTTGCCATGAAGAGCTGCTCAGTACGCGCTCCTCGTGCCTTGATGCATTCTTCATGTGCTTTTAAGGAGCCAATGACCTCTTCCAAGGTCATCTTTTTCATATCTCCAAATTGCTTGATCGCCGATGCAATATGGACAAACTTATTGGAGGCGGCTCGTAGCAATCTCTTAATGATGTGTCTCCTCAATCTTCTCTCCAAGTCCTCAGACCTGGTCAACTAGCAGCAGTACCTTTGCTGCGAAGTCATCAACCGACTCTTCCTCACCCATGGAAAGATTCTCGAGCTCCCGACGCAGCGTTTGGATCTTCGCTTCCTTGGCGTTCTCAGCCCCCACGTGCATGGAGCACAGTGTTGTCCACATGTCAAATGCAGACTCCTCTGTAACTTGCAATAGCATGTCATCTTCAAGCCCCATAGAGATTATTGCCATGGCCATCTTGTCCTTCTCTGCATCCTTGATTCGCTGCTCAGCATTGGGATCAACTACATCCTATAAGCCCTGAGCACACATTAGGAGTTTTATCCTCACTGCCCAAGCGCCATAGTTTGTCTTGTTCAGCACTGAGTATTGAAAGGATACCCTCCCTTATCTCTCTAAACCCCTCATTGCACTCTCGCTGCCCGCAGCAGCTTTGCTAGACTCGTCGGTTGGCATGAACTTTGTCATCTAACCAACCTAAGCTCTGATACCAAATGTTAGAAGCTAGACAGTGGGAGAAGGCTGGAGCTCTCACACACAACTCACATCTTGGGGTGTTAAGCTTCTTACTTTCATTGCATATAGGCATACATATATATAGGCGTTACAAACCGTCATAAGCCTCTACCATTGCAGCTGTCCTACAGCTGTCCACAAGCAAAAACAAACTCCAATACTGCTGCCATACAACTAGCTAAGCACAATTTGACTACCTCTTCTAACATCTAGACTACAACTCATGCTAGCTTGGCAACTTCTAGAAACATCAAGATCCAACTATAATGATCTTGTATGTTCTTCATAGTAGTCAAATACAATTTGACTTTCTCTAACTCAAGAATATGAATTATTTTCCAACAATAACACAAATGTAGCCTAGTAGTTGCTCCGGTCGTCAATGGATGACGTTTAGAACAGCCTAAATGTCTTGCATGAGTGTGATTTGGTTGTCCTAAGAGTGTCACAACTAGAAATTTGTGGTGTAGTCACTTCCTGCGGAAAGCATTTCTAGCTTGTTTCTGCAGAAGTACAATGCAGATAGCACACATGTAGCCTAATACTCCCTCTGGTCATCAGTGGATAACGTTTAAAACAGCTTAAGTGGTCTGCATGAGTGTGACTTGGTTGTCCTAAATGTCATCCTTGGTGACCAGAGTGAGTGTCAGATGTCTAGCAAGGATAAGTGCTTGTCATCACATTAAGAAAGTGCTGGCTGAATGGGCTAATGTAGTATCTAGCCATTTTGGGAAAATTAGTTGTAAATGTGTCTCAAAGCCTGAAACATATAAGAGTGGGCCATGGAGTACTCAGTGGATGGGCTTTCTGTAAAAGGCCATTAGGGGGCTTTCTGTAAAAGGCCATTAGGCTTCATGGCTTATTTTCTGCTGTTTCTCTTGCTCCTCTTGACTTTATGTTTTATAGGAAGAAAGTGAGCGAGTGAAAGCTGAAGTTGCTGCTGCGGTACAGGCCACTGCTATGCGGTTTGAGCATAAAAACTTTTCATACAGCCAAAATGATTTCATCTTCTCTCTGGATGACTTTGAAGGTGAAGTTCTTAACTGCTTGAATGTCTGTTTCCTAATGCCCGTGATGTTTAACATTACTACTTTTAATTCTTGTTATTGTCTGGCATAAAGTTTTCCCACTAATATTTTATATCACTTATTTCTTGTTTCGGTATCCCATTTTTTCATCTGGTTTATTACATTCGGTACCTATGCCATCAATCCTGTTGTGCTGATTTGATCTCTCTTTTCACTGAAGCTCTGGGAAACAATGCTGGACCATCCACGAGTCCACCAGCACCAGCCAGCGAAAAAAAGCTTTTTGCTGATGTAACACGTCTGGGTTTTGCATCTGCACAAGACTCACCTCCTCTAAGAGTTGAGACTGTGGATGCAAATGACAAAAATGAAAGCGTGAGAGAGCAAGGTATTGCACCATTATGGTTTGGATTTTGGAAAATGGATTAGAATATCATAACATAATTTCTGTTGAAGTCCTGTCATAACAATATAGGGCATACCTTTGTCATGCAGGGCCGTCGACAACACCATCATTGTCTTTTGCCAGCATCATATCTTCTAGCAGGGCTGCCGCTGGAACAGACAACAGCTCAGAGATGAGACCAAATGGCGGTGGGAAGAAAGGCAAGAAACCAACCAGAGTACTCCTGTCAACTGGTGGTGGCCGTCGATACTGAAGCAATAGGCACATTGGAGAGAAATGGTTTGATTGTTTCTGCAGTAGCTCAATGTAATGTGTATAGTGCATAACCTGGAATACATCTGTAACACTCAAGTAGCAGTTGTTTTTCAGTCGTTTGTGTTTTACCTTTGCCTCACTTTGCTAGGGGTTTGCTTTGTACCTACATTCTGACCATGCTCAAGGGCAAGTGCTTTGGAGCTGAGAGTAGATGACAATACTGTAACGCTGGTAAATAATAATGATGACGCCACACAGTTTGCTTGACATGAAAACATAGGTTCGTGAAATCCATCTTATTTGACGGTATGTATATGCGCGAGTGCCTTGGCGGCTTGGCCACCTCCAATTGAGTTGCTTGAAAAGGACGTTACGTGAACCATGTCACGAACCTATTCCCAAGTATAAGAGCAAGGAGAATATCCTAGATCCGCTCAAAGACTTCGCAGGGGACTCTAGATAACCTAATCTTCTTTAAACATAATTTTTCTAATATTTATTTGTACAACATTCATTGTAAAGGCCTTTAATAATACCACTTAATTACTGCATATGATTTATAACAAAAGCAAATTTTATCGAGATAATGAACTGGGAGCAGGCAAACTAATATGTAACCTTGTCGAATTCCATTTGCCATTCCTTAAGGTTTACCACACGGTTGTTGATAATGGGTGGGTGGTGGGAGATCCTTTTGTCCAATAATAATTCCAGACAACACGCATGTACCGTTTTGCCATGAGCATGGACAGGAAGACAGACAAATCGTATAAAATCGCGTGGTCTAATGGGGGTTTGTTCTCTCTCTCGCTCGCTCTGCGCCTCTGTGTCATGTGCGGACTGGAGAGAGAGAGAGAGAGAGAGAGAGAGAGAGAGAGAGAGAGTCGCTAGCTGGCATGATGCAGCTGCTCGACGTTGGGTCCATCCCGTGGTCCATGCATGCATGAGACAGCATGCCGAGAGGTCCGTAGCCATCGATTCGTTCCTACAAGAACATGAACAGAAACAGGACCTTGTGATTGTCAGAGAGAGAAGATGCAGGCAAGGGCCGGAAAACAGTGACGGAGGACCTTAGGGCTCGAATCATAAGGCCATCATGCCCAGCCCGCCCATCTCGCGCCCTTGCTTCCTACCTTCATCCATCCAAGCCGCGATTCGCAAGAGGCAAGCTTCCATACGTGCCGGCCGGTGCTAATTCCTCAGTCATCATGTGTACTCCATGTTTAGCTAGCGCATGCAGCACAGGGCATCCCTTCGAAAAATGTTTTACTTACAAACAAATCTTGCAAACTATTTTTACGAGTAGTGCATAGATTCAACGCATGCAAAACAATTTTTTTTGTGAGTAGTACATAAATAATTTGTAAAATTTTATTTGTAAATGTAGCATTGCTCTATCCCTTTTACTGTAGCCTGCGTGACCGACTCTTTCAGTTGCTGCTGCTGGCCCCCCTTCCTCCCTCTGCTGACTCGACCGGGGATTAAATTAGCTCCAGTTCGTTCGGTGATCACAAGGGACGTGTGTCACGGGCAGCTGGGACAAGGAGCTCTATATGTGTCTCACAAATGAGGACATGCAGCGTATATATGGCATGGGAGTATGGGACGATGGAGATCAGGCCGGCATGCATGTCTTGGCGTGCATAGTTGGCGGTTCATGTACTCCAGGCGACGTAGCCGTGCCGAGCTGCGTCATCTTGGAAACTTGAACGCCAAATAATCCAGCAGAAGCAGCTTTTGGCGCTCTCACAAGTCACGACCTCTCTCTCTCACCTCACACATGATCGATAGGTTACCGCTGCTGCTGGCGAACGTAAGCTGGTGCGGCTCAGCTACGTTCCTGCACAGATTCCCTTTCTGCCAAACCGAGGAGCTCTCTCTCTCTCTCTCTCACACACACACACACACACACACACACACACACACACACACACACACCCACCAACACACACAAGGATGCACACATGCTGTACCTGCATGAACACACAGGCGGGCAGGCTTGCAACGTGAGTCATGACCACTTTCTTTGCTTCTCCCTTCCCTTTCGTGAGACAGGTACGTAGGAAGCTACAGAAGAGAACAGCGCTGCCTCTTGTCTCGATCATCTTTCCTCAAGCCCGTCCTTTTACCGCCACGGCACCACCCCATTCGTCTGCTCCAAGATGCAAGAATCAGCCGAACTCTCTGCATATTCATGTGCCCAAAACTAGTTTGACTCTCTTGGCAAAAACTCAGTTTAAATGGATACTATACTGGTAGTACACTCTATTTTTGAAGAGGCAATAAGGGTGTATATATATAGTCAACCAAAATAGTCAGCTGATGATGAATACTCCTGTCAGCTGAGTCCTGCGCCTGTATAAATAATCCCGGTTACCTGTAAGCATTTTATGTGTACTTTTGCTGGGAACGGCAGCGGCTTCTCAAAAGCCCAACCCATTTGTCCGGTGCATTTGTAGTCTTGCTTCCCATGGTTTCTGCAGGCTCGTCTCCTTCCGAGCAGACTAGTATGAACAAGTACTGTATGAGAACTATTCAAACATAGGTCTTTTGGAGGATTTTTTTTTCTCTAGTTTCTTACGTTTTCTCTGTAAAATTGAACTGATTCTTTTCTGTGAAATTTTTGTAAAATTTCTGCGTTTCAAAAGAGCTTTTAACCATGAACACAAACGGAGTACTCCTATGTGATGATTAAACAAAAAAATAACGGCGCTGATTTTCACGACTGCAGTTTTAAGAAAATTCAATTTGGTGCTTGAAGGAGAATGTTCACCGATGGAACTCTCCAACGACAAGGGAACAAGGGAAACGGGCAAACGTCCCTGCTTCTTCCTTCCTAGGACTTGGAAAACAAATGAGTACTGTATTCTTGATAGTACAGTAGTACCCAGGACCGAGGTCGACACCGAAGCCAGGCATGTGTTAGCAAAACAAAGACGACGAGAACTAGGTTAATTTAGGCGTTGATAAGCACAATACAAGGACAGTATAAATAATTCTGATGAGCCATGCTGATGATGCAGATACATGACAAACATTCCAGCTCCACTGACGCGAGCACAGTTGCTAGCTGCATGTGACCAGCAAGCTTACCACCTGATCTCACTCCCAATATTGGTATACTAGTTATAAGTAGTCCCTCCATCTCAAAATAAGTGTTTGTTTTAGATTTTTAAACTTTTTTTTGACTATTTGTTTTATTAAAAAATATTAAAAAAATATTTATTTTATTGTGAACCAATTTATTATTAGAAGTACTTTAAGTTTGATTTGTTTATTTTAAAAAATTTTAAATAAAATAAATGGTTGATTTTAAAAAATCAAAAACATTTAACAGAGATTTTAAAAAGTCAAAAATGGAAAGAACAAAGTGAGTATATAATTATCTGTGAAGAATCTACCTACACATGCCTGTCTCTCTCTCTCTCTTCACATGCAGGGAGAATTTTTCGAATGCAGAAACACGGCAGGTGAACAGGCAGGGCCGGCGTCAGATGCGGATGAGCGCAAGCTTTTTAAGTGAGCATAGCTTGCACTGCAGCAGGTCAGCAGCAGGGCCATGCATGAGCACTCTCCTCTGTATTCTACTAGCATGCACTCGCTTCCAAGCCACACTAAAAGAATATTGCGCAGGCACAAAACAAAACGGGACAGTGATTCGTCCCACCGCGCATACATGAATGTCCGGTACGATACCGAAGCAAGGGTGTAATCTTTCTGCCCGGCAATGGCAAAGCATGCATAAAATGCTTTAGTTTGCAGAGGGGAGGGAGATCGAGACGAGAAGAAATAATCAAAGTGTACTCCTACCAGGGAATGATGAAACAAAGAGAAATCTAGAAATGCTGTCCTCCCATACATTGGCGAATTTTTTCATACAATGTAGCAGGGAATCAATGGCTAGATGATCAGGGGACCTCTTTACACCTAGCCGCCATTGGCTATCCATGGCAGAGCAGCTTGCGCAATTGCTAAGAGGTCCCCCTGCCTACAGCTAGCGAGCGAATCACGAACGGCCGGAGCGAGCTCAGGGGTAGCCGTTGCTGCGGCTGAGGTGGAGGAGCCCGGAGCTGCCGCACTTGGGGCACACGTCGGCGCGCTTGGGCACCATGAAGTACATGAAGCACGCGCGGCACCCGGCCGCGACGAGGACGTGGCCAGAGGCGGCGGCGCTGCTGTTGGTGTCGCTGCCGGTGCCGATGGCGCTGCCGTTGTCGCCCGAAGCGGACTCGTCCGTGGGCGAGAACGATGACAACGTGGACGACACAGCGGAGCCCCGGCTGCTGCCGGTGCTGCTGGAGCTGCTGGTCGCGGTGCTGCTGCTGCTCTCCTCCTCTTCCTCGTCATCCTCCTCCTCATCATCCTCGTCGTCCTCCTCCTCCTCGTTGTCATTGTCGTAGCCGCTGTCCACGTCTCCCGCGCGCGTCCACGCGGAGGCGTCCACGGATGACACGGACGTGTAGCTGGACGAGGGGTTGGAGGCGCGGCGCGAGCGGCGGGAGACCAACGACGTGGAGCGCGGCGTCGGCAACGCGGTGAAGGCAGACGTGCGCGGGTCGACGGTCGTGCGCGTGCCGTCCTCCCAGTTGATGTAGTAAACTTGCCCCGTCTGCGCGAATCAGCTTAGACAATGTATAAGCATTGGGCATCATGCACGTAAGAAAAAATGAAAAAAAAATGAACAGGATGATTCAAGAATGTAGTTTTATGCATGTGGTACTCGACTACTAGTATAGATGATGATGATAGGAAATCTACAAGTACACATCGCAGTGTGAGCGGCAATTAATACCACAGTGATTGCTTAATACTCCGTATGTTTCAAAATGTAAATACTCCATTCGTTTTAAAATGCAAGTATTTTTAGGTTTAGTCAAAATCAAATTTTTATTACTTTGATCACTAATAATATATAATTAATAATATTTTATCACATAAAAAATATTGTTTTAATTCATCATTAAATAAACTTTTATAAAAATTATATTTTTATATTAAAATTTATGTAATTTTTTAAATATTATTGGTTAGAAGTTAAAAGATTTTGACCTTATCAAATCTAAAAATGCTTATATTTTGAAACGGACACAGTACTATATTAAGTTTGATTAAAGTCAAATTTTTTTTAACATTGACTATTAATAATAGAGAATTTATGATGTTTAAACATGTAAAAAATATATTATTATATTTGTTATGAAATGAACTTTCATAATATATTCTTATTTATACTAGAAATTGTTTAATATTTGAGATAATTGGTTAAAGTTAAAAGGCTTTGACTTTGACTAAATCTAAACATGCTTATACTCCTACTCTATATTGTAACGGAGGTAATATACAGTAAGTACTACTACTAAGTGGCATCAGAACAAGATTGAGACCTTAAACGAGCACACAAAGTATATGAGACGAACAGAACAAATTAAAATCTCGCGATATTATCTTTATTTTATTTTTGTTTGCCTGCTTAGTACTACGTACTCCTACACTGCAGGGAACCGTCTCGCGGATTGGGGAGGCCCTATGCAGGTACCCTGGAACAGGTTGCAGGGCATCTGAGCTGGGCAAAGCTGGAATACCACGGCAGCATATTTGTTTTGGGGGGAAGCTTCTCAGCAAAAGTCTGCCGATGGAAAGGCTTTTGGGTAGTATGATGCTCTCGTTCGCTCTTATCTTTGGGATTTGAAAATACTGTTTATAATCCTCAAAAAGAGGCGCTTTTCTTGAGGTTACATCACCACCATGAAACTCTGATGAAGAAAGAATGTAAAGAACCTTGTTTTTATGATTTTGAGGTGAAAGCTTCCAACTTTTTCAGTTACCGTTCCTTTGCTGAAAAACGTATAGGACTCCGATGTAAAGACTTCTGTGCAATGAGATAAAACACTTGCAGTAGATTAGCTACTGGAGTAAATCTTGGTAGTGATTGTGCACAGGACCAACAGAACGCTGTGGTCCTGAGGAAATCTAAAGCAAAATAAAGTTTCAGGCGGGCACAGATTAAAAAGGACTGGATCCACAGGGACATTTCAGGATTCAGAAGACAAACACAGATCTGGGCTCGCCTTAATTAGCTACTCCACCTGGATTTGAAGCTGGGAACAGAGAACAACCAGAAGATGGAACAAGCATCGATCAGCAGACAATCTTGTACACGCACTCCACCAATAATAAATACTGGAACGTTTCCAATCAATGCACTAGTAAGCTCCAATCTCTCTGAAGGAGACCCAAAAGGAAAGAATGCGAGATCGACCAAATACTAATCTCAGTCAAGGCCGAATCAAGGAATCCTCCGGCTGCGCGGATGCGCACAAACTAGGGAAGGGAACAGGGGAAAAGGAAGAGAACTCAAGAGCCTGATCTGAGGAGGGGGGACGGCAAGAATCCAAGAACAAGAGAACAAAAGAGGGGAGCAGGAGCAGGCGGACAAAAGGGGAGCGAGTGAAGTTAGTGCTACATTAATGAGGGAAATCCCCCGTCCGGTTTGTTCGCCACTTTCGCCATTAATGATCGAATGATTGATGATTGATCCGGAACGCCCGCTCGGCCGCCGGCATCCACCTACCTCGGCCACCCGTTGCCATTTATGGCCAAATGATTGGGGGAAGCCCGTCGCAGCCACGCACGCTCCCCCCTCCATCCTTCCTGCCGGCTCCCTTCTCCGCGGCGCCCATTGGAGGACCGAGGACGGCGCGCGGCAGGAAGGAAACTGAATCCGGGTGTACAGATAGGAGTATACGCGAACGAACGTACGTACCCGGATGTCGAGGCACTGCTCCCAGTGGTAGGGCAGCGCGACGTCGGAGTTGAGCTCGACGGTGACGCCGTCGCGGTCGTCGCCGCCCTCGCGTCCGCGCCCGGCGCGGCGCCGGCCCCCGCCGCCGTTGAGGGAGCAGCGGCGCAGCGAGGAGGCGATCATCTCGATGTTGGGCGCAGTAGTCATCAAGGCCAGGTGGTGGTGCGGGGGTAGCGGGGCGCCCCGGCGCCGGCCGGACTGCTGGGCTGGGTCGAGAAGGTGCGCGGCCTGGAAGAGAGATGGGAGGGGGGAAGGAGGCTGCTTTTGCGTGTGCTGTGCGGGGTCGGGTGGGGCGAGAACCGTACGCGGCCGGCTGCAGGCAGCGTGGAGGGCGTGAGTGATGGGGCTGGCGCGCGCGCTGGAGCCTCGGCCGGCCACTGTCATATGCTGCAAAGGCCATGTGTGTCTCCGGTTGGTTGGTTTCTTGATGAACTGTCTCAGGTTGATTGCCTCTTTTCTTAAATTCCTCTGCCTTGACATGAAAACTGTTTCTCTCCTTCCGTTCCCTTTTCTAACGCATTCTACCACCGACGTGGTGAATTCTGATTGAACCAACTTGTTTGTCTGTGGACTCCATATAATTGAAGACCGCATTGTGGAGTACGCTTTGGAGGAGGATATGGGACGAGAGAAGTTGTGTTCCTTTGACATTATTCTCTTTTTCGGCATAGGGCGAGCCTCTGCGTTTTGGTGTATTTGAGTTTGTATGATATTGAACTTTAGTAAGGTTGTTTTGTACTAGCCAAGGTTAAACTTCAGCTTAAAAACACCTTTTATTTTACTTTAGCTTGAGTATTCTACGTTTAACGTACACTTGTTCCTTTATTTTTCCTTTCGTCATTTTCAAACGGAGGCCACGGACAAATGCAGCGCCATCTTAACGAGTATCCCAGCTCCCCACCATGCGCGCACCTATCTCCCTCTCTCTCGTGTAGTGCGTTTGGTCATGTTGCATGCACGCCCAAGCGCTGGCCTGCGCTGCGCCATGCATTGCTGGCCCCTCTACCCTCCTGCACAGATTCCCCTCCTAGTCTTCTCTCTCACCAGTCTCTCGTCTCTCGTCACACATGCACTGGGGGTGGTCTTCCTCTACCTGCACCTGCACGTATTGTACCTCTCTCTCACTCATCACACTAGCTTACACGGCCTCTTTCGATCTGTCTCCACGGAGATACGCATAGTAGTGGTACATCATCATGGCCACTTTATTCCTGCATGCTTTCCCCGGCTCGTCAGCCTCAGACACGAAACCCCAGAGAACGGAGAACGACAACGACGCTGCGTCGTCGCTCCTCTTTTCACGCTTTGATCCGTCGTCCTTGCCTCGCCGACTTCCCTCGCTATCTACCACTGCCACTACAAACAAGCCATGGCGAGCAACTTGCTCGTCTCGCCTCGCCTCGCCCCGCCCAAACCTTTTGCACCGCACCTAACCCAATCCTGTGCATGCATGCCCCTGCGCGCGGCCGGTCTGCGAGATTCCGGCATAGACGCACGCACGCCGTTCTTGTTCTCTGGTGGCGGTCTCGCGCTCCGGTCGTCGTCAATCCGTGACGGGTTTGCTGTTGGAGCTCCGTGCCGGCCGGCATGTGATCGACATGACGGCACATGTAAAGGTTAATTCGATATGTGCATGTTCACATGGACTTCAGCCATTCCTTCGTAGGAGAGAGAGAGAGAGAGAGAGAGAGAGAGAGAGAGAGGTGCATCAAAACAGTCAGTGCTCGTGCATATATGCTGCAGGTGTTTTTAGCGGACTATCTATCCTTAAAACTATTGCACGTATAAAATATATTTTATTCCCTGGTTCAAATGTCGTTCATAACAATCTATGCTAGCTCGTACAGCAACGTCGAAGAGAAGGAACGATCTGGAGTTGGGCAACTAAAATGCAGCACTACTTTGAGCTCCCAACAGCTACTAGCCTGTAATTGATTTGTACGCGCACACATAAAGGATTCTTGTCATCCGTTACGTGTTTGGATTTTTGTTGCCCTTCAAAAAATTTTTGTAACAAGTGCAAGGTCATGTCACTTCTTACTGACAAAACGGTAGGGCGTCATGTGCCAGCGTTACATTCACATACAAAAAAAAAAAAGTTACGTGTGGTCATCTCTACGAAATTTTATGATCCTTCAGTCTCGTAGATCAGCTAAAACACTCCAAGGGGCATCTCCAACATAATTAATTCGAGGTTAATTATCTCTACTACTCATGGATGTATAAGAGTCCTTTTAAAATAGATCAAGTGATATTATTTCACCTTCTAAGAGGTAAAATATGAATTTAATTTCAACCGTTGATTTATATAAAAAAAATGCCTCCGATTGCCGTCACCTGCCAAAAATCACTAATAACTTTCTAAATTGTATTATTCGGCAATTAATAACTATTAAAATAATTTACATCCTAGGAGGTATAAAAATAATTTAAGCCTCGAGATTAGTGTAAATATGGACGGTCCATATTCATTTGGGTTTATTTTAAAATATGCCATATATAATCCAATTAGGTGCTTAAAACATTAAACCACACGGACGAGACTGAACACACCACAAATATTCCTGTCATATTTCTGATGAGAAATAATTTGTTCAAGAATATTAATTTTCAAAAAAAAAACTCTTTGCACTTAAAATATACTCCCTTTGAAGCACAATATCGCTCAAACCTTAAAAACCAATGAAGTTGGAGTACCTTGAAGCGTGCTGGATAGGGCTGAAAACGGGCGAAGAAAATGAACTAATTAAAACTACAAAGGCCAGATCAGATTAGGATAGGGTTAAATTTTTATTTATTTTTAAAATAAAATTTAATAAGAACTGATTTAGTTTGCGAAATGATCCCTGGGTTGAGCTATTTATCACCTCTAATACTGGATAGTTACCGTACTCATCTACAAGAATGCACCTTGATTGCCATGTACACCAGGAGGTGGAAGTCCACTCTGTGCTAGCCAGGGGGCCAGTACTAAATCATGAACAGGATATGTCACAGCCTGTGGTGAGGGGACTGAGGGCCAAAGTAGGAGACCATACTTTGATTTCTTGGACCATATAAACATGTGACTATACGAGGCTATGACTGTTAGCTGAGAAGGCACTGGGTCATACAAACCTATTGGTGTGTGCAGAGAAGACGCTTGCCCGTCACTACCATAGTCGTCGACAGAATGCATTCTGCACACACATGTTTTCTTCCTAATTAAGCTTAGCCAATGCATGATAAGGATTTTCATAGGTAGGCATTGTCATGCATAGATGTATAGGATCTTTATCAGAGCTTACAGCGTGTACTCTGTATCCTAATGGATGGACCATCGTTTCTTCTCTAGTCTTCTGTGTGGTACAAGGTTTTGCAGCATTCGACCATCTAGTTCTGTTTTGGCTTGAATATAGCTTTGTTTCGAGCTACTTCTAAATCCCTCTGACCCCCTGGGTAGCATTAGCCCTGGGATATGAATGGTAGATCCAAGTTATCTATGTTCTGCTGTAGCTTAGCTGCTTAGGTTTGAGTAACATAGCTTGCTAATTTGTTGAAAATACAGATTCATGCAGTTTGCTTTCGTTACACTAGCATAAACGTATGTTTGTGAAACATTTTACGAGGGCCACTTTAGATTTTGCTAGAATTGGAGTTACAATATTTGGCTAGAACGTACACCACATATCTTGCTAGTAGAATCTCAGCAAGTAAAGCTCCACAATTGAATCAAATGAGATCGTTTTCACCCTCGGAACAGGTCTAAGCCGAGGCCCGAGCCTTGCATCAGTGGTCGCCTGCTTGATGCCCTTCATGATGGCGTTCTGCTTCTTGGCGCCCCTCAGTGGACTGCCTGTGGCACAAATAGAATTACTGCCCAAACTGCGGGAGAAAAGGTCCGGCTCGTCCCATACAGAGATCATCATCTCCTAAGCTTTTGCTTCCAGCTTCTCATCCATCGTCCTCTGGTACATGAACTCTGCAGGTGGCCGAGTTCAAGAAGTCCACCCGTGCCTCGATGTCGATATCCAACCAGCTGGGGCTAGGGGTGAAAATAGGGAAAAAAAACCTAAAAATTGTAAAGATCGGATCGAATTAAAATCAAATTAAGATTTTATTTATTTTTAAACTAAAATTTAATAAAAACCAAAATAATTTGTAAAAAAATCCGTGAGTCTGAGCCCTTTTAACGCCCCGTAGCTAAGGCCGTGCCCAGCTTCGCGGTAACTGCGTGATGCTGCCTATTCATTGATGTTGCACGTACGTACGCTGTATATCCTGATCTCAGGCAGCTGCTGTTTGATGTCCCTGCATGCTAAAACTGACTTCCGGATCAGAGTAAATAAGAATGCGTTTCTTTTACGAATGCGAGGAAATATGGTGGCGCTGTACGTAATCACAGGACTATCACTGTACGTAGTCACTTGGTTGGCCTTCGTTCCGTCCTGTCTGAGTCGCAGTAGTAACATTTTGACTCCCAGTTGTTGACTGACTTACAGTGGGACTCGCAGTTGTCTCCGACGTTCGTAGGACCGAGCACAATACCCGCTTTTTCGATCCGCCGGCACGCGCACGCGAATCGGATCCTTCGACGTCCAGCTGCCGCTGCATGGCGTGCGCGCATGGTCGTCGTCGACGCACCAGCCACCAAGGCTCCGCTTTGACCGTCGATCGGTCAGCGGTCAAGCCGGCGCCGGGCCGGGCTGGTGTGGTACGTAGTCTCTCTCTGACTCTATCTCTCTCTCTCTCTCTCTGGTCTTCCTTCTTCGTCGACCCCTGATCGGTGGTTCCGTGACGCGACCGTCCACCGGAGGAGCGGGACGCGGCACCACCGCGGTTTGGGTGTTTCTTCCGCTGGTTCATGAACTCGATCTCATGCATTGCACCGAGATGTTCATGGAGTTTTTCAGCTAGAAGAACGTCCGGAACAAGCCTTTTACCAGCATGCCGAGCGGTACCGGAGCAAGACGGGCGTCTCTTTAAAAATTTTTGGTGATGAGCTCGGGGGGAAAAGAGCAGGAGAAAGAGATCGTCACGTAGGTTTCATGGGTCAACTGCTTCTGATCCCTTTGGCCAATGGGGTTGGTTGGCCTCCCTGCTCCGTAGGTCACCTGGGGCTCGTGAATCACATCGTCACGTGAGCAAAGGTTAATTTCTTTCGTCTAGTGGGAGCAATCAATCCCATTCTTCTTACGAAAGGAAACATGCGAAAATTGAATATGAAACAAAGTTCAGAGCAAAATATACTTCCTCTGTTCTGAAATTAAATTAATTTAATGATGAATGGAGTACGTATTTTAAGAATAGTTTTAACAAGGGATTAATGCTCATTTCACAACTCTTTTGAGGGTTGAGCCTTCAAAAGCACATTTCCTCGAAATATATTGTGACGATAATTTTCAAAACGTAGTAACATGCGCCCATAAATCGCAACAAAAAAATTTCTGAAAGCATGGTTAGATTTTAAGATATCAATCAAACAAATTCTAATACCACGCTTTTTTCTTTTTTTTTCCACACACACACTCTCTCTCTCTCTCTAGTCTCTCCTCCAAATCGCAATTCCACGCGGTCAACCATGGCACGGCCGCAGGAAAAAATTCATTGCGTACGGTCTGCAGAGCAACAACAATGCGGCCTCATTCGGATGACTGGCACTTGGTGATCGAACGATTGCTGAAAGGCGCGCTGGTCCGTGGCAGTTGCCGCAACCGCTGAGGTGAGCGCATTGTGGACCGCGCCAGGCATTGGAGACCTGCTGCTGCCGTCCGATGACCACGCGTCAATCATCTGAACCAGACCGCACGGGCTGATGTCTGCGAACGGTCCGCAGAAAATTTTCTTCCCGGCCGCATGGGGCCCGCGCTGCTTCTCCATTTTCACTAAACAAAGAAACTATAAGTAGCGGGAGGAGCACTTGGTGTGTCTCTCTCTCAACCGCCATTTCTCTCCCTCGTCTCCACAGCCACCCCACCCCCCCCCCCCCCCCCCCAACCCCACCCCAAGTGGCTATTTTTGGTTCTCCATAATCCAGACTCCAAGGCGACGGACGGAGGATCAAGGAGAAGAAGAAGAAATCACAGAAACAAAGAAGTCGCTTCTAATCGCGGCTTACGAAACGATCAGAGAGAGAAGGCTGATCGAGCAGAGCATCTCTTCTGATTGGAGGCAAGCAACTCACCGTTGCGTCAAGGATACCAAGAGGAGAGAGAGGTTACGGAGAGGAAACAAGGGGAGCTAGCCGGCCGAACCGCACCGCGTTTGGTCCGGGCGGAGGGTACCGGAGGAGATGAAGTCGCCATTGCGGAGGCTGCGGGGCTTCGGGCACCACCACCCCAAGGAGCGCAAGGGCCACGACCCGCCGCCCGCCAAGCTCGACGAGCTCGTCTGCGCCGCCCAGGTTCGGCTCTATCCGTCGTCTTTCATTCCTTCACCTCCCCTTCATCAGTTTTTCTTTCCTGTCTTCGATCTCTGGGCGAATTCTGGGGGTCCGGTTCCGGCGTTCGTTCGTGGTGAACGACGGGGCCAAAAATCGAGATCTTGGGATGCGGAATTCGAGCTTTCGATCGGCAGCGCGATTGTTGCGCCGCCCGTCGTCGGTCCAAGTGGAGGGGCGGTCGTTTCCTGGTCGTTGCGATCGTGAGTTTCCGATTATTGGTTCGGTGGGGGTGATCGAACGGTAGAACGAACATCAATAATTCGGGGTGACGGAGGAATGGGATTTAAAAATTTCTTCCTGATGGAAATTGTTTACCAGCACTAGCTCAATTGTTTTCTTTCATTCTTTCTCGTGGTTGAAAAATTACACCTTGAGGGAAATGGCGGGGTAATTCTAATTCTTTGTCTATTGAGGATAATTTCTAGGTTCAAAATAGAACATATTTTTTATATAAAAAAAAATAGAACAGTATCACGCGTAAATTTATATTTCTCGTCAATTCAAGTAGGTCAATTTTATTCTTAAAGGTAAAGTACGTGTTGGGCTGCATAGTTAGGCCGTGTTTGCAACCAGTAGAGATTATTATAATCTAAATTATAAATATGGTTTATATAATCTGGTTTATAAACATAATTTAGTAGATGTGTTTAGATGTCAGATTATAAAAACTACGTATCTAATTTTCTTGATTAATGACTTATTTACATTTGTTGTTGAGGAGCAGTGACAATTTTCATAATAATTAAAGATTTGATAAATGCAAAATTATCTTTTATTAGATATGATCATCTTTTAGGTACAGTAAGTTTATTATAATCTGAGTTTTTAGTTTTTATAATATAAAAAAAACGTATTTGAAACCACTAACTATAAATAATTCAGATTATAATAATCTGACTGTCTTAGTTGTTAGGTTCTAACCCATGAAAAAGACCTGCAAGTTGCAACCTCTCTTGCGTGTCTGCGCCAATCCTCCACACTGGCATCCTGGGGCCCCGGTTCCTGGCTGGTCAAAGTCTTCAGAAGGAAACGTCGATCAGGGAAAGTTTCTTTCTGGGAGCATAAATAAATAATGAGAGCCATCCGACGTTATCTTGACTGGACGTGACGCGTCAGATTTTAATGGAGACGGTGGACTTACTCCAATACCAAGACCGGCCAGCCAGGCCGTCGCTTGCTGCGCAGTAGTACGCGTGATCCCGGCTCGGACATCGGGTGACACTGATGCAGACGACCACAGCAACCGTGTTTCTGAAGTTCTCGCGATCAAGTTTGACTGGCTTAGTTTGAAGATGATTTTGTCCGCATGTGTCTTGCGCTTTGCTTCAACGATGATCCACAGGTTGACTGGCTGAGGGTATGCTAGTGTGTGAATTATCGTGTTTGGAGCTTTTACATGTTATATGACAGATAATGTCAAATTATCTGGTTTGATAACAAAGTCAAAGAATAAAAAATGTAGGGGAACCTCGTCGAAGAAATCACAAGTTGCATAATCAGTGCAACAGCTGCTGCATTTGCCTTGATGCAGCATCCAGGCAGAAACTTTCTCAATGGAGCATGGGCTCAACAGGAGCATGCGAAAAGAGCTTGTTTAGATAACCATACCTTATGTATGTAGCATATCTTAACTGTTGCAAGAAATAGGACCATGTGCAATTAGTCGCAGTTCTGAATCTGGGTAGTATAAAATGAGATCTTTGGCTCTGAAATTATGGTTATCCCTTTGCAGGAGGTGGAGGACATGAGAAACTGCTACGACGGGTTGATTTCAGCTGCAGCCGCTACAACAAATAGTGTATATGGTACCTAATTGTCTTTGAATATTCAGTTGTTCAGAATTACTCTGTTCTATCCGCCTGTTTTTAATGACAGATTGTTGGTCTATGCAGAGTTTTCTGAGGCTCTAGAGGAAATAGGAAGTTGCTTTCTTGCAAAAACTGCACTAAACGGTGATGATGACGATGGTGGTAAGCACATACCTTAACACAAGTTGTAAATCGTAACTGTTAATAGGCTTTTTAAAGCACATATGCTGAGCCTCGTAGGTTTCTTGGCCTTTGACCCTATTCTGATTCCCCTAATGTTTCATATAGAACTAGGCCATCAGATCCTTCCTATAGTACAATTCTCTAGGCAAACGCTTTGGTTTCTACTACATTCTTTGGGTCAAAACAAGGGGATATTTCTGCAGTTAATTTTGTCACAATTTCTTTAGCTCCTGCATCAAACATTTAAAGAACGTGAGCACCCATATTAATTCAAATTTGCAGTGAAAACTGCTTCACTAGATTTTTCATTACTGTTGTATTTAATGATTTACTTAATCAGTTTTGTTAACTACGTACAAGTTCTGAAGTCCCTGGGAAACCGTCAAAATATTGTCCTTTAGATACTATTGGGGTGTATTAATTTTGTCGTTTCTGCAGGCAGAGTGCTGATGATGCTAGGAAAGGCCCATTTTGAGATACAAAAATTAGTGGATACTTATGTAAGTTCCTTGTGTATTATTTGGATTTGCATTTTGCACTATAATATGGAGAGACTGACAGGCTTACATTGCATATCCAGCGTTCTAACATCATTCATACAATAACAACACCCTCAGAATCTCTTCTTAAGGAGCTACAGACTGTAGAGGTATAATATATGAAATTTCCTTAAATTTATGCATTCATGTTTTCTTTTTCAATTTGAAAATCCAGATGCTTACCCTAAAAAATTGTTAATTCGTTCATACTAATGCAGGAAATGAAGTTCCAATGCGACAAGAAAAGGTTCGATTACATTCAGAACGAACTTCTCCCCTTCATTTTGCGATGGATGCTCTGTTTTTTACCATAAGTTTTTTTTTTTCATCACAGAGAGGCATATGAAATTATGAGAGCATCTTATACAGAAAAAGGAAGGTCAAGGCATTGCAAAATTGAATCATATTCCTCAGAACAATTGCAAAGTGCTTTAGCGGAGTACCAAGAGGATGCAGCACTGTTCATATTTCGCTTAAAATCATTGAGGCAAGGACAATTTCAAAGTCTTTTAACACAGGCTGCTCGCCATCATGCAGCTCAGGTAGGTTAATTCTCTCCATAGGGCTGTTATTTTTTTAAAACTGAGTGACATAAATCCTAATTATATTACTGTTTGCACTTTTAGTTAAGCTTTTTCAGGAGAGGGCTGAAGAGTCTGGAGGCACTGGAACCTCATGTAAAAGCAATAGCCGAGAAACTACACATAGACTACCAGTTCAACGGTCTTGAGGATGATGAATCTGAAAACGATGATTACAGCTCTGACCAGGATAATTACAGTGATGATGATGAACTTAGTTTTGATTATGAGATAAATGACAGGGATCAAGATTTTCTTGTTTCAAGAGGTTCAATGGATGTAAGTCTTGTGGTCTGAAATTTTCATTTTTAGCCATATAATGGACAACAATTCCAATTGGATTAAAAATTTACACTTTTTGTGGACAGTTGGATAGAAGAAATGTGTCAACTTCACCGCAGGCACCAAAAAGCAGAAAACAAGAGGTATGCTTTCACTCGAAGCATAGAATTCCTGATACTAGATTTATGTATGTGCACTATTATCAACTATTTATGGGTACTTATGTGTATTTTTGGGTACTCGAGTATCGTACATATTTCATATTTGTCGTTACACTTACTGGGAACGGACAACTTTTTATTAGGAAACTTGGGCAACTATTTTTATGAAGTCCTAAACTGAGAGAGTTTATGTTCTTAGGTATTTAATATTGGCGCCCTCTTGTTTGCAGGAAGAAGTCAAACAAGCAAAGAGAGATGTACTTCCACAACTGAAGCCTGACATTGGTACTCATTCAGCACCACTCTTTGCAGGCAATTTGCCAGATTCATCTGAGAGATTTTGGCAGATGAAACCAGCTTCAGCCAAACATTCGTACAAACTCCCAACACCAGTTGATGACAAAAACCTGAAACCAGTAGTTTCTCACAGATCACATCATTCACATCAATTTGAAAGCAAACCTCACATTGCATCAAATCTGTGGCATTCATCACCTTTGCCAAAAGATTTTAAGCGAAGTGGCCATGTAAAAATGCCATCAAGCGTTGAGGGTATATCAACATTCTCCCAGTCGAATTTGGATTACAAGATAATGAAGAGGGAATCTTGGTCTGGTCCAATTCCAAACAAAGCAGGGTTAAGAAAGCCATCTTCTCTGAATGAACACAGGTCGCCCATAATTCATCCTCATGTAGCTGCAAAATCACATGGCCATTCTCGACAGCCATCATCTGTGTCCCCAAAAGTTTCTCCCAAGATTTTGCCAAATCCTATAATATCACCAAAAATTAGTGAGCTTCATGAGCTTCCTAGGCCTCCAGCCAATGTGGAGTCCCTCAAACCTTCTGGCTTGGTTGGCTATTCTGGCCCCCTTGTATCAAAGCGTCAAACTCAAACTCCTACACCACCTACCCGTGTTTCAGCAACCACATCGCAGACAGCCTCGCCACTTCCACGGCCACCTTCCACTCTCACTCGTAGTTACTCCATACCTTCAAATAGCCAGAGGATACCCATCATCACTGTGAATAGATTGTTGGAGTCTAGACAAAGTGGAGAGGGCAGTGATATTTCTTCCCCGCCACTAACTCCTTTGTCACTTGCTGATTTGTCACTCCATTCAGCAGCAAAAACAAGTAGCACAAGGATGAAGGGTAAGTAACTACCGACAGAATGATGGATTCTCATTCTTTTATAAAAAAAGTTTTATTTGCTTCAACGCAATGTTCAATTGTATTTTTTTTTCCAATTCAGACCACATAGAATTTGTTGAATTTTACGCATAAATGGTTCACTCATCAATATTTTCAAGATTGACATGGACAGTTCTCAATTCTTTTAGTTTGGTGTTTTCTACTTGTCGCATGCAAATTAGAATATTGTGGGAATAACACCAAGGCATATATTGGCTATCATCGATGCCAGTATGTTAATTTTGGTACCATTATGTGTTCCCGAAGTGCCAAGTAAGGATGAGGCCGCATTTCAACATGCGCCATTTTGTCAAGCGCAATGTGTCCATTGTTATATGCAAACCATAGACATTATATCTTACTAGTTTAGCAACTATTTTCTCGGATAACTTTTTTTCAGGATTAACCATCTAACAATAATCTCTTTTCATTGCAGGAACCTCGTGACACATACCTCCCAAATGCAGACTGATCTAACGATTTTGTGTGTAAATAGTGATGTGCTGTAGTTTTGTAGCCACAATATTCTTTTATTCTATCATCCGCCGTCTGTGTTGCGAAGGAAAATAAATTATAAAAGCAACGTATTTTGATCAATTATTTAATGCAAGAGCTGTGAACCTCAGGCCCAATTTCCTGTAACAGTTATCACAGGGCTTCTTTCTCAGTTTTTTTTTTCTTATTTATGTTTGTGAATTAGTGTTTGTTATTACACTATACTGGATGTGAATCCTATGGCTTTGTTTCTATAGAAGACTGGTTGAAGTAAATTGAAAATCCTGTGCAAAGTATGATAAGTTCGGGTCTTGTTTTCAACTACTTTGGGTGAAAGCTATAACAGTCAGGTGTCTTGGATTCCATCAGTTATCATATTACCGTATCATTTCTTGAATCTTCAACGCAATCTAGAAACATTCTTACACCATGCAATATGATACACGGAAAACAATGAAAAGCGAAGTGAAAATTCTGTATAAAGCGTGATACATTCAGGTACTGTTTTCAGCTAATTTTGGTGAAAGCAATAAGAAGATTCGGATTCCAGCAATTATCATCTTTCCGTGTCATTTCTTGAATCTTCAAAGAAATCGATAAACATAACAGCCTACTCAGGAGTGACAGATTTGAACACACTGAAGGAGGCATCAGTAGTTCATTGAGTAGCTAGCGTGAAGAAAAAAAAAAGACAGTCAGAATCTTGAACAGGCACGAGCTCATCTCCAACCGAGTGACTGCCTTATCCCTGAGAAAATCAGTCCCAGAGATCTCCCAATCATGGACACCCAGAAGTAGGACACTGCAGCACTAATTTTACTCACAGCAGCCTTTACAAAAGGCATGGCAATATCTGACAGCTCTAAAAACAGGCTGAAGTAATACCTCCTGCAATTGAAATAGGCACCTCTTTTCTTAGTTCATAGATGGAATTACAAATTAATCAAGGCATCTCACTGTAAATGACCATATGCAAATTTAGTCACCAGCACAATAGCTTTTAAGATAACACAACATGGATCTCTTGCGCTTGCTCTTTAGGGTTCATCTATCTTTGCCTTAAAAATAAGGAAAATAAAAGGCAGTTACGTAATTTTAAATATGTATAAGCTAATGCTTCTTAGTTGACATCCAGAGTAAGCTATGATGCTTAAAAATTTACCATCTCTTAGCAGGCAACAGTAGATGTATTTCAATTACTTCATGAATGAAAAAAAAGGAATTGGAAGGGACTGAGCATACCATCCCGTCAAAGCTCTTAATTCCTTTGTCCTTCTCGCTGGAAGAGAAAATGGGCTGATGTTAACATAATTCACGAGAACAGGCACAGCAGGCTTCCAGAATGCATGCCTCCACCAGTTTGTATCCTCTGCTTGATTATCTGCTGGTGTTTCACATTTTTTTCTGGAGAGAACATATAGCTCAAACCTGTCTTCATACATTGAAACAACTGACTCAAAGAATTGGTGCAACCACCAATTAATTGCCACCTTCAAAGATATAACAGATATTAGCATGGAGTTATGAAAATTAATCTGATAGTACATGAACATTTAAAGGTGAACATATTTCAAGAAATTCAAGATATTGATATATATGATTGGTACACCTAGGCATATTCCACAACGTCACAACATGAGAAGAATCCAAAGAGCAAATGCTGACCTAAGCCTTAGAATATTCATTGTCTATACTCATACGATCGCTTAGGTATAATCACAATCCTGCATGAAGCTAATTTCTATAAGAGCTTATCAGGTAATAAAATAATATCTGAGCCATATATGCTACAGCCTATATCTACTACATTCGTGGGTAAAAAGAAGGCTAGTTGAAATAAAATGAGTACTCAAATAAAATTTACAGTATTAAGAACATAGTAGAAAGAAAGGAAAGGGATACACAAGAATTCATACTTATTTCCAGTGACGAGTATTTGGGGAAAAAAATCAATCCATATTTGTATTTTCAGTCAAGTGTGAACCCATCTACTTTAACCCCCCACCCCCTTCCTGGCAGGAAATGGCTCGTGCACCGTGCCCGTATCATCCTAAACCTTGGCCTTTCCAAGAGCTACTGTTTGGTCCTGGGGATCTTTGAAATGCGGTAATAAAAGTGCCCCATTTTCCCTCGAAAAAAGTGAGAGGAAGAAACAAGACCAGGTATCATCCACAATCATTACCTCATTACGTAGCTTTTGAAGTTCTCTGCTTGACAGAGAACATAAAGCTAAGCTGGAACGAACAATGTCAGTAGACATATTACCATCAACTGACATAAGCTCCAGATAAATACTAGCAATCACATCACCCAAGGAAATAATCAGGTCCTCCAAAATTCTGACTCCATGTTCGGCCAGAAATTTAGCATCAAAATTGCTGTTAGGCCTGCCAGTAGGAAAGATCAGGGAAAAATGTATTATGAACTTCGCAAATTGTTACGGATCAGCAAGAGGCAAATAAACATAAGAAGTGTGGATAATGAGCAACCAAAGTATACAGTCTGTCTTAGATTGCATTTAGTTTCCAAAACTGAAAAATTGTATAGAACGGCTGCAAACAGGATTGAGAAGGGCATTATAATATTACCTTGCAGAACCAAATCTTAGGAAAAACAATAGATCCAAATAGAGCTCAGATTTCCCGATTCTGTTAAACCTCTTCAAGATCCTATCCTCCTCCTTTATTTTGCTATTTATAATAGTCATAAGACTCTGAAACATAAACAGATATGAGACTCGGGGAATACACAGTATGGAGAAATGGACTGCATACAACAATGCTATACTTCATTGATTTTTTCGTCTTCCAAGGCTTCTTCTTCTTCTATCCATTTTGTAAATGCTGGTTGAATCAAACCATCTATCAAGGTAGCTGATAATTGCGACCACCTGGCTTCATCAGCAATTTTGACACTCTCAGAGACATTTCTTACCTGCATGATATCAAACAAACATAAAGCAACTCAAATATAGTGCATTCAACAATATATACGATTGGGTTAAATATTAATATAGAAAGGGCACAAAACACCATAAAACTTGAAGACAACAGAATCTACAGGAAGTGGTGATGTTACCAGATCAGACTAACTTCTAATAAGTTAAGTAATCACACATGGCAATCAATGTCAAACAAAGAATTTATAGTTCGCATCTTGCCTCCGTTTCAAGGACTTGAAATGTGATCAGAAGAAGCCGCAACCTGGGACCATCATGAATTGCAAGCATACTCAAGGGGTAGTTTTTCCTGTCACTTGTGAGTTCACCATCTCTGCTATTCAAGCTGGAATCTTGCACATATGCTTGTAAGGCTTCAGAAAGTTTAGCTCTCACTTCATTCCATGTATCACTGGGGTCAAACCCAACATTCCTCTCAGGTAAGCATCTTATATCCCTACAATTTTCAGAAGCCAATGCTTGACTGGTCATATTTCCTGCAAAGCAAAAAAGTCTGATATTTTTGTTTCAGGATGTAACTCTTACCTACCAGAATCATGGAAGCTTGGTTCTGTAGGATGTTGATTAGCCCTCTGATTCTTGGGACGAGGAAATGCCTGCCCAGAGGGTACAACTCCAGCCAAATAAGCAAAAACTATGCTGATTGAGAGAAGGGCTTCGTCCGAAATCAGAATTAAACTTGGTGAGACCATGCTCTCAGAATCCATCAGTGATTCCCAGAAAGAATACTTCACTAAAGTTTTCACCCTGCAAACCCTTCCATGAGAACCAGGAGTAAATGCGCCATTTTTCCATTTTTTAGCAGCATTGGAGTGAAATGGAAGGTGAATCTTGTGGGCGTGATTCCTGCAAACCAGGAAAATTCAAAGGTGAAATACAGCATATCAACACATGATGATCAAGGTTGTTGAAAAGACAAAAAAAGAGACCCCAAGAAACAATGACCAGGATTGCAACGATTGCAGAGACAAACCAACCTCTGCAACATCCCGATTGGCATAATTCTTGAGGAGAGACTGCTGTTGGAGTTGGTCCATCTCCCTCGGTACTGGCCGCTCAGTGTTGCCAAGGAACACTCAGCCATTACAGAATTATAATTATTGATCCTGGCTGTAATTCAGTGCATCTCAAATTCACACAGATGCAAAGAAGCATGCATTCCTGCACAACAAAACAGGATGAGAATTTTCACCAACTGACGAGCCTTAAATGAAAGACCATGTAATCACACAAAACAAACAATTTCATAAATGCATTATAACCCTTACTTCGATCAGCCAGTAAACGGAAACGTACAAGGAAGAATATAATTTTCCTCCAAAACCTTTTATTCGCATTTCTTATTGGACTGAAAGTTGGATGTGCATGGTGCTGCCGCTGCTTTGGGCAATGCTGCTAGGGGACGGGAAGCGGCGGAACGCGTCGTGAAAACAGAACTACAGGGAAAACTGGGATTTTGAAGTCTAAGTCGATCCAGGTTTCATCCGCATTACACCTCCGCGTCTCCCCACAAATGTCCATTATCACACAGCACCGGTGGTCGGTCTCCCCCACAAAATCGCACCCCGTGCATTCTAGGAACACTAATCTAGACTCATGAGAAAGCAAACTTCACTACAAATCATCTAGCGCCACAAGCCACAGATCTAGAACTCGTCAGGGACCCAGCTTCATGAGATAGAGCATACAAGAGCCCAGATAAAGATGGAGAAAGATGAAAATATCAAACCTTTTATCTTTTAAAAAAAAAGAAAATATCAAACCTTTAGGCAGCGAGGGGTTAGGAGGACGGAGACTGCAACGCCCCCACAGCCTCTGGCCCTCTGCTTCTTCGCAAGCACAAAGCAAGGCCGGCTCACATGGCGTTTCTTTCCCCAATCCTTTTCTTTCTTTTTCCCGTCTTAATTAATTTTGTCACCTCCATTTACATGAGGCAGCTCTACGTGCGCCTGGTTCACCAGCTCATCTCTGAAAGGTAGGACCTCCTCCCACGTGGGGGACGTGAAACAGCTTGCGATGGGGGCACGTACGGGTGGTGCATGGGTTGAGCTGGTGAGGAATGTCCACGCAGCCACGGAGCGTTGTCGCCAGTGAAGGGCCTCTCTGCAGGCCTGAATGGTAAAGTGGGCCTGCTTGGGAATGCCATCCTGTGCGATAGCAATAGCATATCCAGATTGGCCCTTTGCGCCGGAGCTTTTGGGCCTCTCCCACAAAAAACAAAAAATGTGTAGCAATCATTTCCGCTTCGCGGCTTGTTTATTTTTTTTAATACTAGGAAGATTTCAGCTTTATCTAGTATACTAGTAATAATATATTATAAGTTTATCTAGTAGTAATAATATTAACTACTATCTTAGGTTTTATATTGACACCACTAACTTCTAACATCAATTTTAATTATTTATCTTATTAAAAAAGTATGAAAAATATAATAATTTATTATAATTTATTTTGTATTAGTGATATTTGAAACACACATAATAATTTACACATTTGAATATTCTTTTAATAAGATAAATAGTTAAAATTTATGTTAGAACTCAACGGTTTGCAGGTAGTCGCAAAGCCGAGTTCAAGCACTTTAGTGCATAGACATCAGAGTCTAAAACGGGTTTTTCCTTTGTTAATAGTTTTTATTAAAGTGAAATTTCTTAAAAACTATGCACTTGTAAAGATGTGACACCACGGTTTCTGCATGCTTCAAGCATTTGTTTTTTATGGCACAAATGTAGTTCATCACAACTTGTCCTCCTTAGAACGCAGAAACCTCACAGAAATTTCGCAGAAATTAGTTCAATTTTACAAAGAAAACAAAGAAAAAAAAAATTTCGCATTCTAAAGGAAGCCTTCTTGTGTTCCACATGTCACATCATACACGGCGTCATATTTCTTAAGACCAATTTGCTATGATTATATTAATAAAATATGATTAGCAACCAAATATGCCCTATCTATATTCACACTATATAAGCTACTCCCTTGTTCCAATTTATTCAGAAAAATATGCTAAATATTATGTATTTATTATAACTTACTTTATTATTAAGATTTTAAAATACAGTTTATAATTGTACACATTTGAAAACTATTTTAAAAATAAAATCCAGTACTAAAAAATAATGAAAAGTAACCATTAAAAATTACATAAATTACCCTTTCCGGCGTCGTTCTATTCCCCGTCCTCCGCTCTTCCTTACCAGGGACGGTGGCTCGGGTTCCTCCTTCCCCTTCGTAACGCTTTTGCTGAGAGAGGCGCGTCCGATTCCGCCGCCTCGCGCGTACTTCTCCGCCTTCTCCGCCCTACTACAAACGCGCTCCATTCCTCTGAAGCGAAGGACGTCGCCCCGTCCTCGAAGGTATCCTTCTCCCGTGCCCGCGCTATCGCCGCCCTCCTCCCCTTGCACGTGGTACGGTGGAATTAGACCCGGTGTTAGGTCTGTGACAATAATGATGTGTCCTGGTCGGTTGATTTGTCGCTTTGTTCCGCAGGACCATTTCCTGCTGATAAGGTGCTTTCCAAATATCTTGGGGGTTCTGTTGACCACCATACGGGCCGCTAGTCCTCCCCTCCCCTTGCTTTAGAACTTGAAACCGATTTACTGGTGCTCAATCTTTGCCTGCTGAACCGATTCGTGCGCTGATGTGAACTGTTTGGCATCCGTTCTTATCGTTGTGATAATGCGAATGTGGTATTCAGTTCAGGATAGCTCTGTGCCGCCTGCTATCGCTACGGCTTAGGAAATTTTTAGAACTACGGTGGTGATATTTTGTTCTCGTTTTTATATAGTGACTCCTTCAGTTTATTACATTTACATACATTTGTATGAGATGACCAGCAGCTCGTTACTGGCTCTGATCTAGTGCATTTTTCAGTTCCAGGTTTACTTAGTGAAATACCACCAAAGAACAACTATAAACTAAATAAATAACGCAAAAAATTATTTTAGACCATCTTGAACTTATTTAGTAGCACAACAGTACTTGGTCGCAATATTGTCATGCTCCTTTACCTTTTGATGCCATTCCCGCAGGTACTTCAACTGCACTTATGGAGAACGAGAGTAAGAAGGAGAGTGAGACTGACAAGTCAGTTCCACGCCATTGCCGCAAAGTTAATATTACGTACTCGTGTGACTTTTGCCATATATGGGTTCATTCTATTTGGTGCTTAGTACTTTTCTGTTCTTCTTCATTTACTCTTTTATTTGTTGTTGATGCAGGCTGGACTTAAATTTGCACCCAAAGTATCACCTAACGATGCCTCAAAGATTATCCCAAAAAAGTATTGTGCTCTCATGTTTGCTCAAGTCCGGATTTCTATTCAGCCTTACACGTTATGTGCTGAATGAAAATTATGGTGGATTATACAGGAAACCACAGGAGGAGAGCAAGGTTGCGACAATTGATAAAGAATTGATGCTTAGACTAGGAACCTTGAAAGTACTTATGTGTCTACTTTTCTATTTGCTTTATTTGGCAGTGTTTTCATTTGACAGAGCACTAATGCCATTGGAAGCAGAGCTAAGGCTGAGAAACAAGGTAACTATAGTGTCAGTCCTGTGTTCAACTCCTTAATCAAGTTCGGATTTCATCCTATAGTCTCAATGGATTTCTCTAGCAGAAATTAAGTCATAGCTCATCAATCAAACTGCACGTTTTAGATCAAACTTTATAAATGTTCAAAATGTAGGATGCTATTTGAAAACCTTGACTACTTTGTCATTATACACCACTATGATTCTGTATTTGAATAAAAAATCAATATTGTCAGCATAATTGTGTGATCTTGTTTTTGGTTTGTATGAGATGTTAATGAAATACTGTTCCATGCCTCCATTGCAATGCAGAAACTCCCATTCAGGTTGCATTTGGCCAAGCAGATCCTTCAGTTCTGAGAACTTTCTCTTCTTCAAGAAGCTCTTCTTCAGGTAGTAGCATAAGGCTGGACACTCCATTTCTTTCATGCTTTAATTAGCTATAGCTGTGTCCTCACAGATCAGTTCAATATGTTGCGCAACTAAATCATTATATGTAGACATTGTAGTCTGCATTTACTTTTCTGCTTTATTTTCATAATGTGCGATTATGTCACTGAAAGGATAATTATAGTTTGTTCCATATGTATTCAGATGTACCTGCTGCAAAATTACCAAAGAAGCTTGATGACCCATGGGTGAGTAGCACAAAAAAACACAAATGAAATTCACCTTTTCTTTTATTGTTGCTGTTGTTGGATTCATCTAACACTGATAGTAGTAATTTCTGCAGGATTACACCAGTACAAATTATCCTGTTACTCTGCCACTGAGAAGGCCCTACTCTGGAGACCCAGGTTCTCCTGTTTCTTTTAGGTTGCGGCATGAGCTTGATGGACGCTGGTTCCCTGTTTTTGTGATACTTGTATTGACGTTCCCTCATTTATACTATAGATCTTGATGAAATGGACTTGGACAGTCTTCCAGCAAAGCCCATGATGGTGCACTAACTGAAGCTGAAGAACTTGGGCTGATGTTATGAATACTATATAACATATTGAATGGTTCATGAACTACATATTTTGAGTGTTTCAAATCATAACAAAAATTGACATGTTAATTGAATAGCGATGATTTTAGTCTACTATAATCTTTGGACGGAAACAGTTGGGATATGCTTCATGATATCAAGTAGCTTATAGCTACCGTCTTATGTTGATTGCTGTCCTGGCAGGACAGGAAGGATGAGCCGCAGTTGCTCTTCTTCCAGCTTCCTCGTTCTCTTCCTTTACGACAGCAGGCTGACCAAGTTGCTGAAGCAGATACAGACAACAATGTGGATGCTAATGCAAAGTTTAAGGGGGGCAACATGAAGGGAAAGCCCTATCCAATCCATGGTTGTGGACTTAGAGAGCTTCCTGGAGGCCTTATGGGGAAGATACTCGTGTACAAGAGTGGTAAGGTGAAGATGAAGCTTGGTGATGCACACTTCGATGTAAGTAGTGAATAATGTGAACTTTTGTGTGATTATGGTCTTCCCTTTCCCCTTGGTGATACACTCAATTGACAATGGCACAGGTTTCAGCTGGCTGTAATTGCTCATTTGCTCAAGAGGCTGTAGTGGTTGACACCAGGGAGAAGTACTGCAGCAGCCTAGGGGAGATCGGGAAGCGTCTGATTGTCACACCTGATATCGAGTATTTGCTGGGTTGTATTAAGATGGAGTAGATTGTGGGGAGATGAAAATGTGTACAAAATACTAGCGGGGGAGTTTGTCTCGTCTTTTGCATGGTGGAAGCTAGCTCTCTTTTTTGAAACGGCAATACTGAACTTTGTACTTTGAGCTGACCACAAGTGGATTACTGCTGCCACTTTTTTTTTTTTTTTGCATCGAAGAGCTAATAGATTCTTTTGCTCGTTCGCTTTGTCCTTGCTTTATTCACCTGGCGTTGGCGAGCTATTGGAACACTGAAAGGCGCCCTTTGACGGAAAAAAATTGTGTGGCATCGATGCCACGTAGCATCGGGTGTTAACATAGATTTTTATATTAGCATGAGTGATTGATATTAATACTAGTGACTAATGTTGAGACCTGATGCTATGTGGCATCGGTGTCACACAATTTTTCCCCCCTTTGACATTACAGAAACAACCAATTGCATGCTGTTTAAGAATTCTCATTCATGATTTTTTTTTGCGACTTTCATTCATGATTATATGACGATTGAAGCCCCGAACAGAGGTAGCTTGCCGAGAATTCTCTTATTACCTCAGGTGAACACCGCCTCAGGGGCCCTCAGGCACGTTGCTGCACAGAAAAGAGGCGCTTTTAGCAATCGAATTCACCTTGTGTATGGCATATGATTAGTCCATGTACACATTCCATTTTGAGCTAGTACTTGCTTCAATGTTCCATTAGTCAGCAGGAAGAGGTTAGCCTCTTTGATCTTCAGAATGGCAGCAGGGGCCGGGTGCCTGAATATCCCGCGAGCCTAGCTCGGAAACTATCCCTTGCAGGCCACTGAAGGCAATGCTTGATGGCCGCCTCCAAGGAGTTCCTCCTAACGTCAGAGTAACATCCTGTGCCCCCGTTCGTCAAGCGCTACAGCAGCTAGATTGCGAGACCAAATCTATAATCGCCGCTCGCTCGGGTCTCCTCTTCTCTTGAGCAGACCGTCCGACTGATGATGCGCGGCCAACACTGACTACTCCTTGATTAATTGGTTTCCCCCGTTCTCGCTGAGCAGACCTCATGGACGAACATGTCCGTGCCATGACAACGAGAAACACCCGGGTGATTTCCATCTGATCTCTCCTCCGTTTGTCCGCTGAAATTTGTGACGTGACGCAGATCCCTGTGCAGGCAAGGGCGCAGGGCTAGTCTCTCTATAGTGATTCTGATTCAGCCGACAGAGTAAATCGTCCAGATGAGGTTTTAGTATCGCCTCTTTACTGTATCAGATCTCTTCTTTCTAGATTTTTTGTTTAAAAAAAATCTCTTCTTTCTGAACTATAGCTAACAACACATCGTCGACATGGATCATCGATGAATGAACATGTTAGATAACTAGATAGACGCGTGTCACGTTCATAGGCGCAAAGGGCGCGATCAATCTCACATGCGATGTTCTTGACCTGAACGAACTGCTCGCGCCCAGCGCTCGCTGCATCTCGGTCGATCATCAATCAGGTAGCTTCTCAGTTCTCTTGGCGAAGCAGTTGGACCAGCGCGTGGCGGTCGGCAGTTCCACTGCTGCCGTGTGGTCATGCTGCGGAACTGCCGACCGCCACGCGGCACAGGATCTCCATGCGTCTTTGCCACGCCCGTGCAAATCACAACACGAGAGCTCACCAGGAAGGTATCCAACCGGCCTAGAGTCAGTTAATTTCCTGTGATCCAGCAGAGTTCCCAAACGAACTTTGTGTCAGCCGATCGACCCGTCCATTCCACGAAAATCAAGCTTTCTTTGCTAGACAGTACGCACCTCGAATCTCCGTCGATCGCCTGACATATATCCTGTCAAACAGCAGAGCGATGGGTGGCTTCGATCGGCATGGCTCCAGTACGTTCCACCAGTTAACTGCGCGCGATTCGTGAGTAGCCGCTGATATAATCTGATAACGATTCGAGATCGATCGCGGTAAATCACTCCTGGCCTGGCATCTCTCGCTGGATCATCTCGTTCATGGAGCTTCCGGCTCCGTGAACTCGATCGGCGGATCCGTCTCGGGTTAGCAGCTGACTCCCGGACACGTCTCTCGTTCTGCATCCGTCGCGTTGCTTGCTTGCCGGAGGTTTCTACAGCTAGCAAACACACCGTAGCAGACGCGGACACGACATCACTCGCTCGTTTCACCTTAGAAGCCTCGAAATTACTACGCGTTTTCCCCGGCAAGCAGGCTCCCTCCTGGCATCCATCCCCAACCGGATCCGGATGCTACTGCTTGCGCGCACAAGCGCAGTACGGCAGGCGCCTTGTTTGCAGGTAAAGGGACGGACATCCAGAGAGGAGCACGGAGCGCGCACGCCTGCTTCTCCGCGATCGAACCGCTCGCTCGATGACCGCCTGTCCCGCGCGGCCGCAGAAGAGTTTGGGCCGTTACGAAACCAGCTGGGGGCACATCGCTCGCTCGCTGTCGTTGCCTTTCGATCGCCTCCCTCTTTGGTAGCCAGTCCAGCGGTAGGTGTTCGACATGTCACGGGGCGTTACGATTAGCCGAGGAGGAGGACAGCGGCAGCGCAGGACCGGCCAGGGGCTTCGACCGTAAGCTCACCGTATGCGTGTACGTGCTAACGTGTGTATGCAACCGGAATACGCGCCGCGGAGCGCATATGTCCAGGGCTCCTGGCAGGTGCATGCCGTTCCGTTGCTCCTGCCGCCTTGTGTTTGTGGTGTATATCTCTCGTCGGCTAAGAGCTTTTTGTTTGAGTTTTTTTTTTTTGTATTTTTAGAAAAATTCGCTGGTAGTTAATTAAAAAAGTTGACTGATAAATTTTAAATGTTGATTTTTAATATACTTTTAGCTTAAAAAAATAATAAAAGTGACTCAGAATATACTTTTTAATTTTTAGTTCATTTCATCAAAAGTTTACTTTTTAATTTTTTAAAAGCAATTTTTTTAAAACATTGTTTGTTTCAGCTTATGATTTTCTAGTTTTTACAGTGAGAAGCTTAAGCAAACAAACACATTTGGCCTTAGCGAAGCAAGCACGGCGCAATGACATC
>BCLH01000559.1:112966-145556 GCA_001602315.1 Zoysia pacifica | reverse complement strand
CCGCTGACCCCGCGCTCGATGAGCGCGAAGGCGCGGTCCTGCCTCCCGCCGCTGCAGCCGCTCGCCATCACCCGCCGCAGCCTGGACGAGTGGCCCAACGCTGGCTCCGACGACGTGGGGGAGTGGCCCAACCCTACCACGCCCGGCGCGTCCAAGGCGGGCGGCCCGTCCTCCGCCAGGCCCGGTGAGGGCCTCCGGCTCGACCTTTCCACCCTCAGGTCGCAGGGCCGCAAGGACCAGATCGCCTTCTTTGACAAGGAGTGCTCCAAGGTTGCGGAGCATGTCTACCTTGGAGGCGATGGCGTCGCCAAGAACCGCGACATCCTACGGAAGAACGGGATCACCCACGTCCTCAACTGCGTGGGCGCAGTCTGCCCGGAGTATTTCAAGTCAGACCTCGTCTACCGAACTCTATGGCTGCAGGATAGCCCCACCGAGGACATCACTAGCATCTTGTATGATGTGTTCGATTTTTTTGAGGACGTCAGAGAGCAAGGCGGGCGGGTGTTCGTGCATTGCTGCCAGGGGGTATCTAGGTCGACGTCGCTTGTGATTGCGTACTTGATGTGGAGGGAAGGACAGAGCTTCGATGATGCATTCCAGTTTGTGAAGGCTGCCCGTGGAATCGCAAACCCAAACATGGGTTTCGCCTGCCAACTTCTCCAGTGTCAGAAGCGGGTGCATGCGATCCCATTATCTCCGAATTCAGTTTTCCGGATGTACCGAATGGCACCTCACTCGCAGTATGCCCCTTTGCATCTAGTGCCCAAAATGATCAATGAGCCGTCACCTGCTACATTGGACTCTAGAGGTGCGTTCATTATTCATGTTTCGTCATCGATCTATGTCTGGGTTGGGATGAAGTGTGATCCAGTCATGGAAAAGGATGCAAAGGCAGCAGCCTTCCAGGTGGTCAGGTATGAGAAGGTGCAGGGGCACGTCAAGGCTGTGAGGGAAGGTCTGGAACCACAAGAATTCTGGGATGCCTTTTCAAGTACACCACTTAAGTCAGAAAGCAATACAAAAGTTAGCAAGGAACAGATTGATTCAGCATCCAAGAGTAAACCAGGAAGCCGGCGAGTTGAATCATATGATGATGATTTTGAGCTTGTATACAAAGCAATCGCTGGGGGTGTAGTTCCAGCATTCTCGACTTCTGGGGCTGATGATGAGACCCATCTTCCAGCTAGAGAGAGTAGCTGGAGTTTACTGAGGCGCAAGTTTAACTCCAGGTCATTGACTCGTGTTTATTCAGATTCTGCTCTAATCACAGATTTGGATCCACGGGCGGACCGTGTACAGCACTTGGCTGCTGAAGCATCAACATCACCTCCATTCCTTTCTCCAAATTCTTTTTCATCAGATTCAAGCGTCAGTTCAAAGTATAGTTCAGACTCACCCTCCCTCTCACCTAGCTCCCCAGCATCACTTGGTTGCTTGCCTGCATCATCCAATTTGTCTCATGGTTTGGTGCCATCGTCTTGGTCTCCTCTTTCTCAATCATCTAATGATGAACTTTCAAAGCCTGGCCTGGAAGCAATGCGCTCTCCTTCCAAGACCTCTTCTATAGCCGAAAGAAGAGGCGGCTTTTTACCTCTAAAGCTACCATCATTTCAAAAGGAATTAGTTTTGCCACCCAGGGTACCATCTAGTATTCGCAGAACAGAGGAAGTCACTGATATGAGTAATGCAAATGGTGCCAAACAGATAACTGGTGAGAGTTGCTTAGAAACATGCAGTGTTAATAGTTCAAGCTCACATGAAAAAACTAGATTAGCTGAGCGTACCAACAGTAACTCAGTTGCTTCCAGTAATCAGCAACTATTAGTTCACTGCTGGCCCAGCATGGAAAAGCTGACAACATTCCAACGCAAGGATCTTGACCCTAAGTCAGTTTTAATTTTTGTTGCTCAGAATGGTAGCCGAAGAGAAGATAAAATGCTATATCTATGGGTAGGAGGCGAGTATGAGAGAAACAGTAGTGTTGACACTGTTGATTGGACACAAGTTGCTGATGATTTCCTTCAACTAAAGGGCCTCAGCAATGCTCTTACTGTTAAGGTACTCCTTCTATTTTGCACAGTCTGCTGAGTTACTGAACTTTTCATGAAATACTGCATTAGTTGCCATTGCTCAAAATTTTCTTATATTTTTTTAGGAAACTTTGATTGCTAGATTGTGGCCCTTTTTGGCACATCTTATTTCCAGCTTATTCACAGAAATAAGCAAAAGCTGTGCCAAACAGCAAACTTATTTTACAGTTTATTAGTTCAGCAGCTTATCAGAATGAACTAAACAGCAGCTCATTTTTCAGCTGCTTTCACCAGCTGAAAAAATAAGCTGCTTTTTTATTAAGTTCCAGCTGTACCAAACAGGGCCTGTATGACCTTCAGTTTATTCTTGGGCAGCATTTGGATCCTCACTTATCTTGCATTCTTCACTTTTCCTTTAGCACTTAATTGATTTTATAGTTGTGCACTGCCTGTGTCCAAAATTTCCACATAGATCTGTCAGTTTGATGTGCAGTGCTGAAATATATTTCTAGTATGGCTTTACATTTACAATACTCATGAAACATTGTTGGCAGCTTGTAATTCTTAAACGTAGAATCTAGGTGTTTTCAGTGGTTACATCAGCTACTTGGTGGTTGTGTTTATATCCAGTTGACATTGTGGGAATTAACCCATCTTATAAAGAAAAATCTTGTTAACTTGACATCTGCTGGTATATATCTAATTTAAGGTGCAGACAAGTTTGACCGGTTATCCTATCATCATGTGTATATTATCTCAGCCTACTTCGTTTCATTTGCAATGTGACATGCCTATGTAGTCAAGGGTCCACATCATCAGATGATGGTTTGCTGACTAAATAAACTGGAATAAGCTTCTGTAGGATTGACAAAGTTTTAGTTGAGATAACTAGATTAAGTGCAATATGGCCTGGCTAAACCAACAACCCATCGACCCACTCAAGTTATTTTGGTTAAGTTGAATACAACTCCATGTAAAGAATGAGTTGGCAATTAAAGTGAAAATTGGCCTACCGAGTGCAATGAGATTTTGTTGACCCACTATCCTTAATTGATGTGCATCCTACTCTGTGAATTACTGTGACAAAAAATAATATTTTGTGCTTGCACAAGATTCTCCATGAGGAAACGCTTCTTCTATTTAGTTGACATTCTGTCATTCAGATGCTGCCTTTTTTTTTATGAGGAACTTGTGTGATAGCTACATGTAGGATCATGGGTTGAACCTATAGTGCTACTGTTTTACCTCCTGGAGCATATGAATATAACTACAACGACTTGTCACATATATTTTCCCCGCAAATCATTCCAGCTCACTATGTTGGTAGTAACAGCTGATCTTACTTTCTCATGAAACCCCTGAATCACACCTGAAATAACTGTTATGCTTAATTCTGATCATACTGGACTCCACAAAACCTTGGTCATTATCATGAACTGTGGAATCCAATGTAGAATAATGTGATAAAAAAAGTGCAGCCCAATGCACATTGCTCCCGCTTGCGCATGGTCCAGTATAGGGTTTGACCACTTTGGGTCTTTTATGATCTCGTGGGAATATTACTTTGCTGATAATTTCAGTGGAACATCATTTGTGGACCTGTGTAAACATGCCTATGTTTTCAAGCGTGTACACTACTTCTAAACGCATTGCGATTTTTTTTTTCTGCTCGACGATTTGACTGATTTATGGTGGATTTGAACAATGCAGGTATTCAAGGAGCATGAAACTGAAGCTCTTTTTGAAATATTGAATGCTAGTTTACTGTAGGCTGTAGGTATAAGGATATTCTAGTAGCTTAACAAAGAACCTCAAATTATCCTCATTCAACAAAGGCATCCCTCCAACATCGCTCTGGCATTGATGATTGTGAGGTATAAGCCACAAGAATTACCTCCTGGACATAGACTTCAAATAGGCACCATTTAGTAGAACTGATAGACTGGCAATTATGCCACATGTACTGCTTGTCCAAATGGCAGGAATCTCCCAAGAACCTGTATCCGCATCCATGAATATTGGGTGTAGGCGCAACCCATCAATTGGGAGTATATTAGCCTCTCCCCTGTAAGCTCAGATACTGGGAGATCGCCATGTCGTTACTTTTATTTCACCGTAACATTATCGTACATCTTTGGAAGGAATAGATTTGTGACCCTCTTGAATTATAAATGGCGCATTCGGTGGCAATTTAAACAAGAACTTGGTTGCATCTCTGTTTCTTGCAAATTTGAAATGTGATTCCTGTGAGCATTTGTTCCTAGGCGTATTCCTCGGTGCTGCTTCATTTTGGAAAAATTCCATCTGTACCATCATTTTTGCTCGCAGAGCAGAACGCACGTCAGAAGTCAGAGGACACGACATATGTTTTGTTGAAATTTTGTTTGTTAACTGTTACATTGCACAATACACTTTAGCACTGGATATACTATGAATACATTTCTCAAAACAATAGTAATTCCTACACACCATTCGCACATGCCACAGGAAACGGCAATTGTAATTTTTGAGCCATTTGCGGCTGCTTGTATTCTTTACTATTTCAATGGTCTAAAAGTACAGTTACATTTGACCTGAGCTATAAAACTGGCAACCGAGCTCACTTAACACAGGCTGGGCTGCCTGAATAATTTAATTGGTTTTTAGACGCTAAACTAACTGTAAATACTTCTGCCTTCTCGTCTCCTGGTCAGGAGCTGTCAAATAACTCTGGAATCTATAAGTTATCTTGTCATGATGTCGTCAATCTTGGACACCAATGTGTCAAAAGAAAAAAAAAAATCATGGAGACTAAGACTTCCTTTCCATACAGCAAAGGCAACAAGCAGATTTTTCTGCATTACTTGGTCAGTTGTTAGCAGAGTTTGTGTTTGAAGCCGCTGACCTCTGTGGTTTACTTCTCAAGAAGTTTTTTGTGTAGAGGGCTCCAAACACAATGGCCTGTTAGTACAAAAGAATGTTACTCATCATATATAGAAATGGTAAAAAATGTGGTAGTGTACGATGGTTGGACATATATCACGTACTGCGCCGACCCACTGCATCCAGCTGAGAGGATGTACAAACCAGATGCAGGACAGCAGTATACTCACCAGCTAAAACAGCATGTGAACAACCATTGTTAGGAAAAGGTTAAAGAAATACGATTGCAGAAATATAACACTGATGAGACCAGTACCCACCTGTCTAGTTGTCATTATGGTAGCAAATGTGAGAGCCCCAAATGTTCGAATGGTATAGGATATGAAGAACTGACTTGCTGTTGCAACCTGGAATAACAAAGAATAAAGAGAATAACAGGTATCTATAAGGCAGATTTTAAAATAGACCCAAATGAATGTGGACCATTCATTTATGTTGTTCCCAAGACTTAAATTGTTCTTTTACCTTCTAGGAGGTAAAAGTTCTTCAATAACTATTAATTGCTGCATAATTCAATTTGGAATGCAATTAGTGAGTTTTCGCAGGTGACGGTAATCAAGGGCATGTTTACTTATATAAATCAACGGCTGAGATCGAATTCGTGCATTACCTCTTACGAGGTGAAACAACATCACTTGGTCTATTTTAAAAGAAGGACTCATCAATAATTCAGAGAGTTATATGGTATACAATTTCTTTGAGGGAACGGGTGTGCAAACTATTGAAATTATCAATTTAAAGTGTTGTTTTCCTATATTTCGTTCCAGAGAAACGGAAAATTTCACGATTAGCCATTGTTATTTTTTTTTTCCGTCACTGTTTATTGTACTGGCTCTGCAGTCACCTATCTTCATCATGCATTCATGCTACTGAGGATCTGCTCTGTAGTGCTGGTATATACTGGTTGTTTTGGAAAACAAGGAATAAGCAACATTGCAATTTGAAGATCAATCAGTAGGTAAGTCTTACACTGGATAGGATCACAACGTCAGAGAAGCAATCTGGATGACGGAACATAAAGTCCACAGCTGGAATAAGATGATTCTGGAGAATAAGCCCTGTAAAAGGAACGAACAGGGAAACAGAATCACTGTTAATGGAACTTTAATAATGCACCAAAGTAATATAAAGAAGCACAGATACAGTCAAAAGACATGACACTAAATATATAAGTGCTTACCAGTTAAACTCAGAACACGAGCACATTGTCGTGTAGAATATTTGGTTGTGTATTTCCATGTCATATCCTTTGTAGAGTTTATCTTGGAATGTGCTTGTGAACCCATCAAATCTACAAATCCCGATAACAAGGATATGAAGCCAAAATAGATACCAGTCTGACTGTAAAAGCTGATTGCAAGAGTAGCCAAGCAACACAACAGTAATTTCTATCAGTAAATAATAATTTAACCATATCAGTACAATAAGCAGACAATTCTCTATAAAGGAAATTTAGAAGTAACTTAGAATAGGTATGCCATACACCCCACAGGGATTGTAGTTCAATTGGTTAGAGCACCGGCCCTGTCAAGGCGGAAGCTGCGGGTTCGAGCCCCGTCAGTCCCGAACTAGGGTTCAATGAATGGAAAAATTCATCTTTCCTTTTTTTTCATCAAGAATTTAGGGAGGGGCAGAAGGCAAGATCAAATATTTATGGAGAACCCTTACTTTAGTTTTTTTTATTTCGCAGCTCTCAATAAAAAGAGAGCTGTATAGGAATTTTTTTTAACTACTCCTGGTTGATAAGGAAAGGCGTACATATCATAATCTTAACTTTCTATTTGACTCATGCAATTAGAGTTAGGGTATTTTACCAGAATCCATACACAAATTGTATTCGTTTATTGTTAGAGAATGAATTTAATATAATTAGTTCCTTTTTAGGGGTTAAACCGCACCACTTCCATTTTGTAGTTTCAACTTTGTTGTGTATGTTCAATGAATTTTTGTAAAGAATCTACCTCATTCTCAGTCCATTTGTCGGCTCCTTTTTTTATGAACCTGCTCTCATCTTTAGACCCCCAAAAGCAGATATTGATAGTAACCTAATAAAATAAAAACTAAGCAAACGCTCTTTTTCCAAAATGAAAATATTAAAATATTGGATCTTTTTTATTTAAGATCTTCTTTTCTCCATCTCATTTCTACTTCTGCTGCTTATTTGGATTTCTATGTGACCCTAGTTTTTTGTTAGTATAAGGTTTTCCTATTTCTATGTATTCAGCAGTCTCACAAACAAAGCATAGTTCTTGAAGAGAACAAAGTAATACCATTTATCAATCAGAAAAAGATTTCCATGACAGATAAAGCAGAGAAATTGTAATAGTTCACAAAGCTATTATAGGATCTCTCATGAGCTGCATCAAGATTCTAAACTATATAAGCAATTGACATACCCAAGATAACTGAGCATGAGTGAAACACCCCAAACAGTGCTTTCTCTGCCTTTATTGAATGGACTGACATCCATTGATGCCTGTGTTCATGAAAGCCAGAAGGTTAAAAAAATCTGGTCGCAAAAGAATATGAACAGCTTAAAAATTACGTGCTGTTGATGACAGATGCATGACCTACTTAGCCACCACATGCATGGAAGTTATGAACAGTTTCAATAAACCCGTGCCAAAACAATTAATCTGTGTACTTTAATGGGGCAGATCAAGGTGGTATTCATCTGTACAATTGTGGTGCAATGTAGCACTGGATAGAAATTGGAATCCACATCCAATGCGTTTTCTATAGAAGTGAACTGTTCTCCCTGAATGTCTTAATTGACTTGCAATAATAGAGGGGAGAGCTGGACATGTGAATTACCGGGTATAGAATGAGTAATGAGCAACCCAGAGTTACAATGACTGCAAAGAAGTAATCTTTTCCACCGTACTTCTCATTATCACTGTGCCCCAAATCTACAAAGCAATAAAAGAAATGATAATATTTGTAAATAGGCACCATCACAATTATTCAAAAAATGAAATTTAATAATGTAATACATACATCAGTGCAACTCTAAAGAACCTTCTTCCAAATTAATGTTACACATCTTCTTCAGCATTAGATCCTTACCTTTTTTTTTAGGTTTGATATATGCATATCAGTTTCATGTACAATTGACATCAAACTAGTCAGTATAAAATATAAGCACTTCAATGAACCAACACTACTTAATATCTAACCACTAGCAGATGAAAGGCATTCATGTTTCTATTACAGATTAGGACAGAATTAAGATGAAAACAAAATACGGTTACATCACTCGTTTCTTTAAAGAAGAAATTACCATGACAGGTATCATCTTTGCACATTTGGCAAGCGTTTGGACAGGGAAACTGACATGCTTGAGGGCCTGAAATAATCATGTCATGTGTTCTGTAGAAAAAAAAAACACCAACAAGACTAGAAATAAACGAATGGAAGTAATATAACCTCATATTGGCATGTTGTGGTCAATATATTTGATATGGAGACAACACCATAGTTGTGGAGGGGGGCCACAGGATCCAAGGATTTCTTACTTGCTTTGCATGATTTACTATAGAATTTAGGAGTTGCGCAGATTGAAACAAGTTCCATAAGTAGTCTACGAGGAGACACATACCAGTAAAAACATTGCAGAGACCATGGACGTGGTGATGCGATTACAGAAAACAAGGAAAAGTGAGTATTTAAAGAACTCCTTGTCAGCTCCATAGGGAACTCTCATAACCTTTTCCTGCAGAACATCAAGATGAACACCTATTTCTTTCTCAAAAAAAAAAAAAGAGATGAACACCTATTTAGGAAATGAAAAATGTCTATGCACGCAATGTGAAATGAAAATCAAGATCTTCACGTCTATTATAAGAAGGATAGATCAACTCAAAAAAAGCAAAAAATACAGCTACGATTTGTAACCTAAAGGGCCATATTGGTGAGTGCACCAACAAGATTTGGTTACCAGTACCCGTCTGGTTTAAGGACAACCCAAGTAACCACCAGGCAAGCACCAAATTGCCCACACGCATCATTCAGCTTGGACAGCTGAGCATAAATACTCTACTTGCTTAACAAAAGATGCAATTTTTATCGCCGGACTCAGAAGTAAGATACGAAGAATACACAAGAGATGGACAGTGTTTATTGCTCTTGTTCAAACAAGTCGTTGGGCCCTCTGCCACATCAGGAAGTAGCAATCTTTGTCCCACCCAACCGATAGATTCGCGTGAGCACTTTCGGTAAACCTTGCGACAGAAATCAAGCTCATACAGGTTCTTCTTCGGTACCCCCCCGGATTAACATTTGATGGAAGCAGTAGGAATTGAACCGATGGGAAGCGCGCGGCGCGCGCAGGAGAATATCAGGCCCCAAATTCTGCCGGCGGGGAGAATGAAGATGAAAAGAGCGCCGTGGATCAACAGGGATCCCCTCGCCGCCGTGCGGCGCGCTCTCGGCGAAGAATGGGGAGGGAAGTGAGAGAGCGCGGGAAGGTAGGGAGGGAGGATGACGGTACCTGGAGGACGCCGTAGACGAGGAGGGTGCCCATGATACCGGCGACGGCGAAGGCGCACTTGACCGCCCAGCGGCCACGGTCATCCGTGGCCTTCCCCGCCACCGGCAATCCCGCCGCCGCCGCCGCGTCCGTCATGGCCCCAGCGGGTTCCGCGCTGGCCACGGCAACGCGTCGGACCAGAAAGAGGGCAGGGGCGCTCGCGCGCCGGCGGCAGGGCCCCACGTGGCAGAGACGGAAAGTGAACGAAGAGTATCGATGAAGGTTTCCTGGGCTACATTTGGAATGTCATGCAAGTTTCTGATCGATTGAAGCTGTGTGCAAAGGTGAATTAAATTTGACAGACCAGATAGAAATTTGTTCATGTTTACAGGTACGGAGCCATTTGGAACATATGATTTTCTCAGACTCCACATAGAAATTTTACAGGAGTGAATTTAATTTCATAGAGAAAAAAAACATACGAATGGAGAAAATTCAGTGTTCCAAACAGGTTAAAACAAAATGCTGATATCAAGCACAGGGGTAGAACTGAACCCAGCATAGGAGCTCAAATTTTTATACTAGCACTTAACAACATGTCCACAGCGAGATCAAACTGACAGATAGTTGCAGCTGCACATAAGCAGCAGCAGCAGTAGCAGAGTTTCACTGAACCGACGACAACGACTCACGACAGACGAGAGACTGACAAGCAGCTAAACAGCAAGCCGATTCCATCAGCTCCGCATGGTCTCCGTTCCATCACTTCTTCCTCGCCAGGAACACGTCGGAGAGCACCGTGTCGGAGCGCAGCGCCGCCCTCAGCAGACCCAGCCCCTGAATCCACGGCCGAGCACGGGCATAATTCACCACGTCAGTCAGAGATCAGAATTACAAGCTAGTACCAGGAAGTCCGAGACGAACGAACCTCGTCCATGCCGACGCTGACGAACTTCTCGGCGAGTTCGACGTCCTTGCCGACGCTGAACCTGTTGATGAGCGTGATGCTGGAGATCGCCGACATGGGCGTCACCTCCAGCCCGTCGGTCACCATGTACGTCACCAAGCCCTTCACGTACCCACCGCCGTCCTCCTCCTCCCTCGCCTCCGCGCAACCTTTGCCGCCGAGACCCGACGGCAGCACGAACGTCATCTCCGTGGCCATCGCCTTCTTGCACTGGGGACACGGCGCGTCCTTCTCCATGGTCACGGTCACGCACTGGTCCGCGCACGTGAACAGCTTGAACTTCGGCATCCTCGGCGCCTCCACAGTCTCGCCGTCGCCGTTGGCCGCGGCGGCGGCTGTGGCGGAGGCCTGCGGCAGCATCAGCAGGTCGCGGGCGCCCGGGTGCATCGCCCCGGGCTGGAGGAGCTCGGACTTGGCGGCGCCGGGGAGGAGGTAGGACTTGCCGATGTGGTCCACGCTGGTGTACAGGCGGCCCACGCTGCCGTGCATGGTGCCAGCCGAGACGAGTTTCGCCACGGCGCCGATTGGAAGGGTGAGCAGGCTGAACAGGAAGTCCACGAACTCTTTCTCCGCTTCCGCGAAGAGGACCCGCTTCGACTTGGTTTCCACCAGGAGCTTCAGAGAGATCTTGGGCGCCATTGATGCCGACAAATCAACCGGCCTGCGCGTTTCTTGATCTTTCTTGTGCTTGATTCACAGTAATGCATGTGAGTTTTGAGGTAATCAGATGCAATCATGCTATGGTTTTATAGGAGTAGGCTTGCTGAGGGAGACGATCCATCAGTATTGTGAATCTGAATCGTCTCCTCCATTGCTTCGGAATTCCAACGTTGCAAATGCACGCAGCTTCCCAACAGTTTCAGAATTACGGAACACAGAAGCCGATGAGGCTGCACCGCAGTTAATATCAACAGAACCGAATTCTCTTCATCTTCCCAAAGCTGAAGAAATCTCGTCGTCCTCAACCGCGACTACAAAACCAGGCCCCCGCCACCTCCTCCTCCTCGCCATCTCGTCCGTTCCATCCATCATGGCGCCCAAGATCTCGCTGAAGCTGCTGATCGACTTGAAGACGAACCGTGTTCTGTTCGCGGAGGCGGGCAAGGAGTTCGTGGACTTCGTGTTCGGCCTCCTAACCCTCCCCATCGGCGCCGTGGCGAAGCTCATCTCGGCCGGCACCATGCACGGCAGCATCGGCCGGCTGTACCAGAGCGTGGACCACGTCGGCGCGTCCTACCTGCAACCCGGCACGGACAAGTCCGACCTGCTCCAACCCAAGGTGCTGCACCCGGACGCGCGCGAGCTGCTGCTGCTCCAGCGTGGTTCCGGCGACGCGACCGAGACGTCCCCGGCGCTCGCCAGGTTCCGGATGTTCACGTGCCCCGGGTACTGCGCCACGGGCTCCGTCGAGGCTAACGCCACGTGCCCGCAGTGCAGGCAGGCCATGTCGTCGAAGGTCGCCTTCGTGCTGCCGTCGTCCGGTGGCGCGTCCGTGGACGAGACGGGTGGGTACGTCAAGGGCGTGGTCACGTGCATGGTGACCGACGGGCTGGAGGTCACGCCCATGTCGGCGATTTCGAGCATCACGCTGATCAACAAGTTCAACATGAGTAGGGACGTCCAGCTCGCCGAGAAGTACGTCGTCGTCGGCGAGGACGAGGTATACGTTCTCGGACTGCCTGCATGACTGCAATGTCGATCGATGTTGATTCTGACATGGATGTTGTGCTGTTGTCGCTGTCAGGGGTTGGCTCTGCTGAAGGAGGCGCTCCGGTCGGACGCGGTGCTCTCCGACGTGTTCCTGACGAAGAAGAAGTGATCATGCGTTGCGGAAGCGTAGTGTATCGTCTCCCCAGACTGTCGCCGTTCTTGCTGCATGTCGCCGTGTCCATGTCCGGTTTCATTCCGTGCTGTGTCCGTTTGTTAGTTTGACACTGGTCGTCGTGCCGGGTTTCAGTTCAGTCTGCCGTGTCTGTGTCTTTGTCATGTTTTTTGTTCTGGTGTCACCAGTAATATGATGTCACTGTAGTTTATGAACCATATTTTAGTATGCATGTTTGATGCAAAAACTTGGCCAATTTCTTGCTTGCGGCAAGGGGAAATATTTTGCCCAATGAACAGAATCATACAAAAATTTACTCATTTTCTGCAGGCTATAGGTATTTGTTGGAACTCAAAACTTGTAAATATACACATCTCCTCTGAATGGAAGAAACTCTGTTTCAAGAACATTCAGAAACAATGAATTAAACACTGGTCCCTGTACCGCGGCTTATCCCAACAGAACTGCTGAAAAATGTACTCGGTTCGATTATGATGGGAGCATTCTGATTGGTGCTGCTCTTGTCATTCTCAGAAATCTCATGCTACTGTACATGTTCTTATGCTTTCCTGTCCGCTATTCAGGATTCTGAAGTATATTGCCACGTGTTTGCCGGAAACAAAGTCGCTGAGACCTGAAAGCGAGCCTTCTGCGAAATGAGATAGTGTGACCTTGTGAACGATGCTTGGGTTCTGAATTCAGGAGAAGAGTTCAGAGAAGAATGCCTTTGTTGAAGTTCAGAGTTTTCTGAACAAGCGTGCGCTTATGTCTTCCCCCATGTGCATCTTGTTGTACTGCATCACCAACCTCTCTGACAATGCATCTAATCCAACTTCACTGCCGTCTATGATCTACACATAGTATTGGTTTGGTAAACGCATTTCTAATTTTCTCAACATGTACGTCCGGCATGGGAATCTGTGTGTAAAGTGCTATTCAGAATTCAGAATGTCGAGTTGCTGATGCTGCTGAACAAAGTGTCAGTTGCAGTTCTGATAACCACAACTATTGCAGAAAGTTGTGGTGGCAGGATGACTAGAAAGCACTCGTAGTTCTGATGACCCTAACTATTGCAAAGCGCCTGAAAAGTGAGAGCAAAGTCCCATGTCCAGTGAATTCTGAACTGGAGGTGCCCAAATTGTCACCAGACAGATCAACTCTTCAACATTGTCGATTGGTCCCCCTAGGTTAGCACATTTGCTTTCTTTAGGTACAGCAGGTTAAAATTACTGTATAGGAGTACCGTGGTCATGGTTCTGACCTGTTTGACACAGCTTATTTTCAGCTTATTAATATAAATAAGCAGAAGCTATGTCAAATAGCAAACTAATTTTACAGTTTATTAGTGCAACAGCTTCTCAGAATAAACTAAACATCAGTTTATTTTTCATCTGTTTTAATTCAGCAGCTTCTCAGAATGAACAAACATTAGCTTATTTTTCAACTGCTTTTTACCAGATAAAAAAAAAGCTTCTTCTTTATTGAGTTCCGACGGTACCAAACCGGGCCTCTGGCTGATACAGGTGAACAGTGGTCTAAAAACCAGCCTTTTTACAGCCGATTTTGAAGAAAATTCTGTTGATGGAAAAAAAAAAAGAAATAGACCTTTTTGTATACTGCATTGCAATATGGTATGGATGTAGTATTCAGCAGTGGCATGTTGTCAAATTTTGGCCGTTTCTCTCTGCGAGGAGTCAAGCTCTATTCTTCGTTAACCTATTTTATCTGCCGTGTCTAGAGTTTCACCTGCATTTGCTTGTGATGCTAGGAAGCAAGAACTCCCTTCCATCTGATCATGTGAGACCTAGCAGGCTAATTTAATCTACCCAAGCTTAGTTGTAACAGCGCAGTTAGGTCACTCTTTCTCTTGCACACTGAAAAAAGTATCGCCGGAGTCAACAAGATGGCTAGCAGTTCTTAGGCGGCGCGTTGAAAAGGATTGCTGGGAGTGACATGCAACGCACCTCGCCGCTCAACGCAGCCTGAATTCGGCGCCGGGTTCGTCACCCATGTTCTGCTGATTACTTAAGTCGAAAGAGATGGTGATGGGAACGAGTCTCGTGTCTCGGGGAAGAGCATTAGCGAAAGATAATTATGTATTAGTATATGTTTGTTTGTTTGTTTCGTTCTGGTTAGACTTAGAATATGATTTGTTCGTAGACCGTTTCAACCAAACTTTGGCAGCTACTGCGAGATTAGTAAACTGTAATAACTGGGGTGCAGTGAGATGAGTATGGTACTGTAACAATCTTCTGAAGATTGTTCTCGAGTTCAGATGATTATGCCTAACTGCATTTCTGTAACAAAGAGATGAGTGTGTTTCTGTAACAATCTGTAAAGATTGCTCTTAAGTTCAAACATTGTAGTGCAAGTAGTAACAGTGAACAAGCTCTGCACTGAAGCATAAATAATTTGTGACTCCCAGCCAAGCGCTGCGGACACCATGATTTCAATCGGACCAAAACTCTGAAAGCTATGAACAGACTCACCAGGACTCTTCACTCCAAAATCTCAAAATGGAAATTAAAATCAAATTAAGAGAAACAGAAGAACTGTAAAAAAAAAAAAACTGCTATTCACATGATATTTTTGATCAATGATCACAAGCATCTAGTTGATCATCAATCACCCCCTATATTTCTAATAACTTCTCTCTGACTCTGATAAACACTACTAGTATCCAGTTAGCAGCTAATCAACCACCGGCCACCGGCTAACCGGCAAGATGAAATGGTTGAGGTCCTTTTTGTCGCTGACAAGTGGATCCATCAGTCGGGGACAAGAATGACAGCCACCGCCGGCCGGAGCGGTCGGGGGGCCGGCTGTCAATCAGTGCAGCCTGACCCGTTTGGCGACGAAGCCCGGCGAGCAGTTGGCGGCTACTGCCATGGGCATCAGCGGCGACACGGACTCCAGCCGCTTTACGCATGCGTTGCCCAGCGCCGGCGCGTGCACCGTCGGCGGGTTGCGCCAGCGCGGGAGCTGCCCGGCGACGAGCAGGTTCTGCAGCAGCGGCCCCGCCTCCATCACGGTGGCCAGCAGCCGCCCCTTCTTTGGCAGCGGCCTCTTGCTTGCCAGCGCGTCGAGCACGGCGTCTGCGGCCGCCGCCGCGCCTCCTCCGCCGACCACCGGCTGCTGCTGCGGAGGAGTGGGCGGCGTGGCGACGGGGCTGGGTTTCCCGCGCTTGTCGGCCGACGTGACCGGGTCGAAGGACGGGTCCACGGGCGACGACACCAAGCTGCAGTCCGAGTCGGTGACGCTGGACGTGACCCGCGGCGCCGGTGTGGTGGTGGTGGTAACGAGGAGGAGGTGCTGCAGCTGGTCGCGCGCGTCGTCGCGCTCCTTGGCGACTTGACGGACGAGGTCCGCGAGCTTGGAGATGCTCTGCTCCTTCCTTTTGAGCTCCTCCCTCGCCGTTTCCAGCTCCAGCGTCGTCGCCACCAGGCTCTGCTTCAGCTCCGCCACGCCCTGCTCCATGCCAACCGAAAGATTCATCAGGTTGGTTACATTCGAGCACCAATGGCACGCTCAAAAGTTCCAAAAAAAATCGTCTTTTCGACTAAAAACTTGAGCACTTCTAATCTGCCAGTGAAATTCGATGGCTCAGGAAACAGAAACGGAAATGGAATTACTCTGTTACTCGCGGAAAACAAGGTGATGGCTGGACCGGACATGTCCGCATGATCTAGAGCGAGGTAAGGTAGCAAACGATTTCGATTCCTCCAAATGATTGCATCATGCAAAAAAAAAAAAAAGCCGAAACTTATCCTCCTCCATAAAACTAGAAAAGAGAGAAAAAAATGATCCGCCAGCAAAAAGAAAGGAGGAAGACGAAATGGATTTCTCGCGGTGACGTTGACGCAGGGATCCGAGGCGGAAGCAACGCCATCATCGCCGAACATCATCTCTTTACTAGCGTTGAAAAAGAAATGTGAACCAACGGAACCAGAACAGGGGAGAAGAGAAGGTTACTTAACGAAGGGCACCATCTCGAGAATTTCAACTTTTCCAACGAGACCAGCCGAACATGAAGACCACCACTAGAAGCGGCAGAGAGATTAGTCCGTTGCAGAAGGGAAGATGAGAATTCCGTTGCAGCACGCTAAGGGAGGGGAACGCAGTGTCAACTGTCAAGGCGTCTCGAACCCCGCCTCTCCCCTCTGTTCGCCGCCCTGCCTGCCCGCCTAACACGCCTTGACCACGGTGAACGACTGAACAGCATGGAAAACGTGGGCGAGGGAAGGCAGCCATCTCAGGCGTCTCGAACCCCACCGCTCCGGCTCTACCTGTCCAATGTGAGTGTGACCGTCCCGGCAGCGGACACGGGACACGGGACACGAGAACTCGATACGCCTTTGCTTGGTGCGAGACGAGCTGGGGACGCAGAGGAGCTGTTTCGTTCGGAGCAGGAGGAAGAGGAGGAAGAAGAAGAGGGGTTGGGGTGTTGCTTTGGTTGATAAGAACTTAAGAAGTACCTCTTGGGGCTGCTGGTGGTGGTGGTGCAGGTCGTCGTGGAAGGTGGACCAGAGCGAGGAGAAGAGCGCGGCGTCCGTGCCGTCGCCGGGGAACAGAGGGACCGGCTCCATTGCCATCCTCGAGCAGCAGCGCTCTCTGTCTCTGTCTCTGCTTTCGAGCGCCTCGGCCTTTTGATCGCTCGCGTTGGCTGCGTCTTTCTTGAGAGAGAGAGAGAGAGAGAGAGAGAGAGAGAGAGAGGTCAGGAGGGAGAGAGAAGGTGAGGGAAGGGAGCGATGTATATATAGCGCGGAGGAACAAGAAAAGAGTGTTTTTTAGGGTTTCGGGAAGGTGAGCATTGTATATTTGGAAGGGTGAGGAAATTGGGGGTTTGTTATATGGAATGTGCGCCGGCCTGTGATCCTTTGCCATCTGGGCAGCCACAAATGGGAAAACAATTTCTGTCTCTCTCTCTAACGGTGCGTTGGGTACAGTTTCAATTTAGAAACGATTAAAAACTGTTTGATAAATTTTAGTAATTCAGATTCAGTAAAGTAAGATAAAAAATTGAAATGACCAATATATCTTTTTTTGCTAATATTAAAAATATCGAAACAACTTTAAATTTTTTCTAGAAAGTAACAAACAACAGAAAACTTTAAAAATACTTTGGAGGGCAATTACACAAAGAGTTCGACGAGATGATCCTAATAGAACAATTTTAAAAAACTTTGGTAATTTGAGAAAACTTTTTGAATTTTTAAAAATTAACTGTTCAAAAATAGCAATAGACAAAGGGGATATAGAAATGGGAAAATGGTCATTTGCAGCCGTTTCAGAAGGGAAACACCTCTTCTAACGATTCATGTGCCTCGTACAGAAACAAGAATCGATTCACCCAGATTCGGCAGTGAATCTTTTCATCATTTTGCCTTTGGAACCGTTTCACGCATGAATCTGAAACGATTCACATTCCCGAACGCACCCTAAGAGGATCCAACCACTTTGTGTCTGTGGAGTAATCTTCCTGGCCTTTGCTTGGAGAAAGTCTTTGGTTTACTTCATTTTTTTACTTTTTTTTGTATTTTTTTCCCTCACGTTCAAGTAATATTAATGTTTTTCTTCCAAAAAAAACATTATTGATTCTTTTTACTTCTACTACTACCAATTAGTCTCATTTGAAAGACAAAATAAGCATTCACTCAGCGAACCTCTTCCCTCCAAAAGACTACTACGCCAAATTTGACCGGAGCATGCACAGTGTAATTCAGAACGCACTTCATTATTCGGTGATTACTGGGCTAATGAATTGGCTACCCCTTACCATTTATAAGTGCCACGCATGCAAAATCAATGCTCCGGTTGGCTGCACCCATAACCATTTCTTTTTTTGGAAGGAGAAATTGAAAATTTTGTTGTTCATAGCTGTGCTGCAAATTACGTCGTACATGATGTAAATTAAATTTTGTGTTCATGTCCAGGTACTCTTAACACCGGTGCATGAACCAAACCAAGACAGACGAACGCGTTTGTTTAATTAGAATAACGTGGTACTGTAAACCCTGGGATTTCTTTTTTTCAGGCGAGGACACTGACGACTGACGAGTTGCCTCGTGTCACCACAGGCGCCAAGCTCGTCTGTACATGCGTCGTTAAAGAAAACGATGAACAACGCAGCAACAGTCACCGGGTTACACGTAGAACAGTTGCCAGAGTGGTAGTATTTCGAAAAGAAAATAGTGGTCAGAGTGGTAGTCACCGGCCTATGGTCATTTGCCATCTGGGCAGACACAAATGGGAAAACAATTGCCCCTCTCTCCCTCTCCGGGTGAAACCACTTTTGCATGTGTCATTTTTAACATAAATTTTAATCATTCATTTTATTTAAAAATTAATGTTTCGGATGGTTGCACCCACAAGTTTTCTTTGAAACAATTTAAGATTTATTTTAATCATCTCTAATAGTACCTTAAGAAAATCACCTTAAAAGGTGTTTTTTAAGGACCAGCTAAAAAAATTTAAGACCTATTTTAATCATCTTCTTTATCTAACAGCTCACATAAATATATCTCAATATAATTTAAATTTGAGAAAGTGAGTAACTGGTACCACATTTAGTTACACGCGAGATGTGATTGAGGACCCAAAAAATTCCTAGATCTGCCTCCAGACAGGGGAATTTCTAAAGGGCCGAGAAAGTTAGGAGATGTTTAACAGAGCTATTGGAGTAAGTTTTTGTCGTGCACCCCGTTTTCGAGATGCACTGTGATACACGTATTAGTCCCTGGATCAGTAACTGATACGTACAACACAACAGAATGTATATTAAAAGCATACTTCAAAAGAAAAAACTAACCTGAGACAAAACTTTTAGTGGTCACACCATGAGGATCTCTACGGTCTTACATTGGTTGACCAATTAAAAGCAGAGCAGACAGCGAACATTAGAGCTCAAATCCACGAGCAAACTTGAAAAACAGAACGAAACCATCACAACACCTAAGCGATCCTCACTGTCTAAAACCACAAATGCAGACGGGTGAGTACATAAGGTACTCAGCAAGTTTCAACACTAAGCAAAGATATAAATATAGATGCACATTGGTTGTAGCAAGGATGGGCAGCAAGATTCATATTGTCAAAAAGCCAGTTTTATGTAAGGTTCACTACAGAAGATTTTGAAAGGAGAGTGAAAGCATTTATTATCTATATTTTAATAAATTGGACCTGAGAAAGTATAAACCGTTCCTGCTAGATCCTAAGTTTTAGCTGAAAGGGACTCCACTATCCCCTCCAGACACTTTCTAAAATACAGGTAGCTACACCCACTCACGCATCAAGGCAGTATAAAAAATCTAATCGTATGGCGCCCGAATAGTAACATGTCAATACCGTGACAACGGTCTATCCGAAAGGATTTTTAACTCTGCAGAGGTTGTACACTGTACCCACAGGTTATGCTACTCCTGATCATTAGAATTGCATAACGCTTATCTCACATCTACGCAGTTTTCACAGATTCCACCCAAGGTGCAAACAGGGGCCATTCTTCGGGGTTTTTCAGGCCGTCGATGACGCGTCGATACATTCTCGAAGCCGGGTCGTAAATATCCACCACATTCGCGCCTTTTTTTTGGTCCCCTTCAATCCCCGGGTATTACCAAACCAGGGGCTATATCCGCGGGCTTACGCTCCCGTGACGCGGGCAATTACCGTCGAAGGCCAAGCAGCGAGTTATCTCACGCTCTTCTTCTGTTCCCTTGTGTCTTCACTACCGACCCCCCAATGGTTTGATGTGGAAAGAAAATATAGAGGGAATAAGTCCTGCCCAATATATACAGGTTCTGTGGTTGCACGAGAATTACCAAGTCGAGGGCTAACGAACCGTTCCTTATATGGCAGGAGTGGCGGTTTCGTCCATGGCAGATGGACCACAGCGAAGCCTACACACCTATCACCATCACCTCAGGTGAGCCCCATCCCACGGCCAGTAACATCCCCTCTTCACCTAGCACCAATTATTCTAATCTCGCCCCCTTCTATTTGTACTCACACCACCAAACTCTTTCAACTCATTTTACAAACTAATGGTATATGGTGCGGCGGTGCGAAGCACTGTAAATGGGGTCCTAAGCAGATCTAGTACAAGGTAATATCGTTTCGTAAAACTATTTAAGAGCGGAATCCCTATATCTATCAAGGACACTTCGTCAATGGTTTTCAAGGAAGGTATTCATATTTATACAGCAAGTTACTGACATAAATATAAATACCTAGCAACAAGTAAGATTATTACTAACACAATGTTTCAAACCAAAATATCATGCATAGCAGAATAAATAAGCACTATATGAGCATTAGCAATTATAGGTTCAATATGAGGTTAGAGATTGCCTGCAAACTCTTTAATCTTCAAGCTTGAGGTTAGAGGCTTCTTCTTCAAGATCTCAATCTTTAATCTTTGGCTTCGCGCCCAATCTACGAGCTTCTTTTCATACATAGACCTTCTGGTTCTTCTTGAGACTTGACTCTTCCTTACACTCAACGTTATCTACGCGAAGAAAAAGCCTATTAAAACTACTGCGAAAGAGGGAAACCTCAAGAAGGAGCGATAAAAAAAATCAAAGAACTCCAACTAAGAACCAAATAACACCGCGAGGAAAAACTTAGGGCAAGTCATGTATGTTGCGGTGCCTATTGACTTAGAGTGAGGTTCAGTGAAGGGTTAACATGCATTCTCGCTAGTACGAGCGGGAACGCGGTGTGTAGTTTATGTCATTTTGTGCATACCTTAATAATTTAAAATTATTTACTATTTGTTGGCAATTAGATTTATTCTAATTGATAGTTAGTGCTTAAGCTATGTCGTGAGTGCACGGTGTGTGATTTCGAGAAATGGGCTCATGAATGAGTTATCCGTGCGTATCATGCACTTGTACTTATCGTTGATCTGTACTTATATCGAAGTGTCATTGTTTTAATATGTGAACGTGACCTATGATTGTACGTGTACTAGTGTGTGCTAATGCAAGGTAGATGCATAAGTATTCTAATCAGTATATGCTTATTCCTAACATGCTCATAGGTGGTCGTGTATCTAGTTATTAACTATTTAGTTATGCTGCTAGTGCAAGTAGGTGACACGTGCACCAACGTGTGCTGATGTGTTGAACGTGCTTTCTGGTGACTAATTCCTTGACTATATTATACAATTGAACTCCTACACTAAGTAGATGGTAGTAATTTTGGTGCGGTGATGGGCATACTATCATCATTAACTATCTAGTTTGTACCCACTTGAGTGTTTTACTTTAGGTAATTAATGATCAATTGCCTAGTTTAATGTATATAATTAAACTTTTAAAACTAGCAAGTGATACATGTGTGGGTGAATGCAAGACAGAATGCTTATAGGCTGCCATCTAAGTAATCATTTACTTTCTAATGTTTAGCTATTTGTATTTAACTATTAATCGTATGATTCTAACCTTAGACTAGATTACTTAGTGCTAACATGGGTATGCATACTAAGGTGTGCTAAATAATGAGGTTATGCTATGCTGTGGTGTGCCTTAGCTAGTATAAATTTATGCTTAGTATGCATCAAAGTTAAAGACTTGCACTAACAACGAGAATACAAAAGAAGAAACACGATTAAACTCAGCGAAGAACTTACTAATAAAGCAAACCAGCAAGGGCGGATGTTGGCTAAGGTTTGGATGATTCAATGTGGTGGGGCTCGAGACAATGGTTTCAATGGCACCAAGATCACTAAAAACTTAGCTAAGGTGTAGCGGTGGTGAGACGAACAAGGTGTTCACGATGGAAAACAAGAAATATCCCTCGTGGACACGCTACCCGACATATGTCCACAGTTGTCGGGTGTGTGTGTGCAGACGTGAAACAGGGGACGAACTTCGTGGTGATGTTGCCAGCTGGTCTGTGACCGAAAACTGGCAAAGACTGTATGGACACTTGGCTCGGCCTGTGTCCACGGCCTCTGGACACACAGGTGCCCAGAATCGGGGATTTCTCCGTGGACACAGAGTTCTGTGACGTGTTCGTGGACACGTGAGAGTGGAAGTTCGGGGATTCGTGGACACGTGAGAGTGGAAGTTCGGGGATTCGTGGATACGGAAAAGTTCGGGGTTCACGAGAAGTTCGGGGTTTTCGTGGACACGGGAAAGTTTGGGGTTCACGGAAAGTTCGGGGTTTTTCGTGGACACGGAAAAGTTCAGGGTTCACGGGAAAGTTCGAGGTTTTCGTGGGCACGGGAAAACTGTGACACGTCCTCCGAGTCCGATAGTGTCCCGACTAGGGGTCACGGAAGCGTGACCGTGTCCAAGCTCGTAGACACGAGGTCCGAGTCTAGTGGTGACCCGGCTCGAGGTCACGAGATTGTGACCGGGTCCAAGCTCGGTTCGGGGTCACAGAAAGGTGTCCGTGTCCGAGCTCCAGGACATGTGTGAACAGGTCGGGTGGCAACTGTGTCCTGGACACGTGCCGATTAGGGAGCAGTGGCGGCGGTGGGGAATGTTGAAATTGAGGTGGGATTGAGCGGTGGTGAAGGCTGGCTGCGGTGCAAGGGGCAATGCGGAAAAAGTCATGGTTGGCGTGGCAAGGCCAGAGGGGCACGGTGCTGCCCCGGTGTCAGAGGAGGTCGGCAGGTGATGGCGTCGCCAGGCGCAGAGGACGCAGTGGCCACAAATTTCTCTGGGTGTAGCCGTTGGGAGGAATAGGGCGGCAAGAAGGTGGAGCTTGGCTGTGGGCGCGTGGAGAGGCAGGTGGTGAGCTGCGAGAGCGCATGCGCGGCGCGTGGCTGGCGGGTGAAAGCGCGGCGCCGGCGCTGGCGGGCGCAAGAGACAGGGAGGAAGGAGGAGGAGCCGACGGGTGGGACCCGCGGTTACTTTGTATTTTTCTGATTTTTTTTTCGGAATTTCAGCAGCAGCCTCTGTTTTTCCTTCCAAAGGTCAACTTCCCGAGCTCCGATGAATATAAAATTTTGTAGGGTTGAAGAACTTTTCAGGATGAACAATTTCGTTTTAGGATTATCTTCAAATTCTGAATAGATTCTATTCTATGAAATTCGGAGGATAAATGGCTATTTGAATAGAGTAAATTAATTTGAATGAAGTAAATAAGTTTCAAAGGAATTAAGCGGGTCTGGAATTCAAAGAATTCGATAGGCTCAAATTTCAAGGTTTGAGTTCAAAGAAGTTGAATGGATTTGAAATTTAAAGATATTTGGTTAGATTTAGAATTCAAGGAATGTGATTAAGAACGCAAGAAAACAAACGGTAAGAAAAAGAAAAACAAAAAGGGGCTCAATTACTTGTCACACCTCAAATTTTAATAATTTGAAATCTTCAATTTAGATAAGTTCTAATTTAGTGAGGTTTTCACCTTTTGAAATAGAAAAAAAAGAAAAGGCAGGCAGTGAAAAGAAAATAGTTAGGGTGAAAGTTAGAAAAATATACTTGTCTTGAAATTCGGGATGTCACAATTTTTCTATACTATTTTCTCATAATTTGATTTAGGAGGAGTGAATGGGAAGGTATTGTAGATGCTTTCACTCCATTTTCGTTGGGATGCTTTGGAACAATTACACTAAATTAGCACTTGCATATTGTTGTTTTCCCTCAAACGAGAAATTGAATATTATGTTGTTCATAGCTGTATTGCAAGTTAGGAGTATTAAAGATATGGTTTGTGTGAACAGCAGCTGCTTCATGGCAAAAACTCGTACTATGCATCTCTAAACAATTTGCTAGTAATTCGATAAAGCAACAAACTTCAAATGGTATCTGGCTATAAATTAGTACAACATGTAAAATAATTTTCTATGTTCATGTCCAGGTACGCTTAACGTCCATGCATGAACCAAACCAAGACAGACAAACGCGTTGTTTAGAATAATACTAACGCGGTACTTTAAACCCTGGATTTTTCAGGCGAGGACACTGACGACTGATGAGTTGCCTCGTGTCGCCACAGTCGCCAAGCTTGTCTGTACCTGCGGCGTTAAAGAGAACGATGAACAACGCAGCAACAGTCATCACCGGGTTACACGTAGACCAGTTGCCAGACTGCCAGAGTGGTCTTTCGGAAAAGAAAATACTAGCACCGGTCAGAGTATTTATTTTCTTAAGTAAAAAAAAAGTTAGCAGCCCTTTTTTGAGAGCTTTTGCATGAGAGAGAGAGATGAACATGAAGCAAGGGTGACTTGCAGTTCACGGACGAGCGCTTGAACCGAGGCGCATGGATGAGTTGACTTGGACCGAATATATTTCGCAGCCGATCGACGCGTTTAGCCAAGACAGCACAAGGAGGCAAAGCGAACCAACGGAATCGGCTGCAAAGCACAGAGTGTTACAGCATGTAATATACTCCCTCTGTCACTCTTTTATTACGATAGAAAATTAAAAAGAGATATACTTAAAAAAGATGATAATATTTATAGAAAACAACGTGGAGAAAGATATATAGAAACACATTACGAATGCAGAAATATGTGTTGTGAATCGATAACGACTTATAAGTACCAGAGCGACTAAGATAATTTAGAGCAGAGGTAGTTTCTCCGATGCTCCTGCCATTCCCACCCATTTTTTTAATACCTTCTTAATTCTCGTGGCCGAAATTTTAATGGTGAGAAAATTGAGACAAGGAGAGCAAGTACTCCTATAAAAGATCGATCAAGGAAAGAATGGAAAGAGATTGTGCTCCTACCTAGAGTATTACTGTATTCTCATTGGTTCTTTCAAATATGGAGTACTATCTCCATTATAAAATATAAGTATTTCTAAGTTTAGATAAGGTCAAACTCTTTTAACTTTTACTTAATAATATTTAGTAAATTACATAATTTTTAACGTAAAAATATATTTTGTATGAAAGCTTTTTTTATGATAAATAAAAAAAATTTATATAATAAAATATTATTAGTTATATATTATTAGTGGTCAAAGTGATAAAAGTTTGATTTTGAGTAAAAATAAAAATACTTATATTTTAGAATGGAAGAGTATTTTCACAACCTGAGTAAGTTTTTAACCTGGGTTTCCTTTGTTTGAGAGCTTTTGCATGATAGAATGAGAGAAGCGACAAAAGTTTGCATGGGAAACCGCGCCATGTGGCGGGCTCTCGGTCGGTTCAGCGTGCATTTCTCGTCTCCACATTTTCTTTTTGGCTGCAAATTTCTTCGACGACGTCTTTTTGGCTTAGTTGTCATGGCGGTCGTCGTACTTGCTGTCAAATCGCCGTGTAAAATTTGGGTTATAATTTGCAATTTGGCAGCAGATAGAGATACGTGTCAGTAACAGCCTCAATAATCATGGTCTAGTCTCTGGACTCAATCCTTTTTGGTTTAATGTGAAAGAGAAGAACCACTTGTAAGCAGCCAAGTAGCGAGGTAGGAGTATAGCCGTATAGGAAGATGGATTATTCAGATCATAGAAGAGTCAAAGTCCAACTCCAAGTCCAACCAAGCACACGGTAGGTGTAGTTTATGTAAGGCCGCATATTTGGACAGTACCTACTTGTAGCTAGGACGGCTGATCCGGTAGCCTTAGCGGCGTCGGTTAGCTCTCCCCTCCACGTGCTCGAAAACTCTCGTCTTTTGGAACGCAGGATTAGTATAATTTCACATGAAAAAACACAAAAATAATATTTTTTTTCTTTCTAAATGGAGCGCAAGTTCATACTCGAAAGATAACAAATACTCTCTTTTCATTCTTAAACCGTTACTAGGACCAACTACTGTAAATTAAAGATACCATATAGCACTAGAATAGTCTACATTGTTGTAATTATTATTATTTTCGTTGCACTCCCTCCATTCAAAAAATATTGACATTTAAGATAGTAGTAAAAAATAACTAATTAGTGCAAACTAATTTAGGTGTCTGAAATGCTAACATTTTAAAAACAAAGTAGGATGTTGGAACAGGTAAAAGACCATGAAGAAGGAGGAGGAAGAAGACAAGAAGCGGCCGGGGGGGGGGGGGGGGACAAATCCTGAGGGGTACTGTACCTTGGATCTCCATCCATCCCTTTCCTTTCTTTCTTTTCCTTTCATCAGTGTTTTTTTTTTACTCTCTCGTTTGAACGCTTTTCGGTTTTGGTCGCTTTTTGAGCTTGTTCCTCTCTCTCGTTGGGATACTGTGCAAGCGGGCAGGAAGATATGGAGCGGGTTAATGGAAAGGATGGATCGGAGAGGCAGAAAATTAAATAGTTTGGAGTATATGTATTTATTTGACGAAAAATATGATTGGCCAGTTTTGAGCAAGGTGGAATAATGTTCCGAAGAAAACCCACACCGTTTTACTCCAAACAACCAGCCAAGACGATACCATGTGCATAAGGAAAGCCACCCGACACAAAACCCATTAAGAGCATCGACAATAGGTACTTAAATTGAATAGATAAACATAAATTTAAGTATTTAAAGTGAAAAATAGCAGTTCAATAGATATCTATAGCAGTACTTAAAATTTAGCAACCTCTATCCCTACCAAATTAAATATCTACATATAGTAATCTTTTAGATCTACTTATAGCTCAAAACTATAACTAATAAAACATAAATTAAGATGATATGGTAGATTTAAATTTTGAGTAATGCTAAATTTAAGTATCTGTTAGAGATAAATAATATATTAGATATTAATTTTGATTTACAACGACCTAAATATAAATTTAGATATAATAATAATTTTAGATACTGTTGAAGCTGCTCTCACGCCTTCCAAATCAAACCCAAGTTACTCCGGTGTTAATTCAGTGGCGAAGCCACATTCACTTAGGAGTACCCTGGTGTCAAAAAAAAGCTGTGCAATGTTTTACTCCAAATAACCGAAGTATTATTTAAAATTATTTATTTTTATATGTATTATAAAGCTGTGCATTAGGATGATTTTGGTCGCCCCTGTGTCAAAAAGTACGTTGTTTTGAACAACAACACCAACGTCCGCAAAATATAATCATGAATTTTATTTTATACTAACAAATTGTTAAAAGGCCACACACACATATATACTCGACCTTATGAGATGTCGCTTTTGTCTGTACTTACCATGGTCTTACTAGAATACAACTAGAGCAAGGCTTCCAAAAAATTAAGATTATTTTCATACGTCAATTAATTATCAAGAACATTAGAGTAAGGCTCGACGCACTGCCACGTACGTCTCCTACCAACATGGGACGCACAAACCGGTTCTACGAACCTAGTCCGCATTCTCTCTAATCTAATCTAATCTAATCTAAACTAATCTAATCTAACGCCGTGCTAAATAGTAGTATATATACACATTCAATAGGTATCTAAATTGAATAGATAAACATAAATTTAGGTATTTGAAGTGAAAAATAGCAGTTTAACAGATATCTAGATATCTATAGTAATACTTAAAATTTAGCTACCTCTATCCTCACCAAATTAGATATCTACATATAGCAATCTTTTAGGTCTATTTATACCTTAAAACTATAACTAATGAGACATAAATTAAAATGATATGGTAGATTTAAATTTTGAGTAATGCTGAATTTAAGTATCTGTTGGAGATAAATACTATATTAGATATTAATTCTGATTTACCAACGACTTAAATATAAATTTAAGTATAATAATAATTTTAAATAGTTGTTGAAGTTGCTTTAACACCTTCCAAATCAAACCAAAGTATTATTTAAAATTATTTATTTTTATATGTATTGTAAAGCTATGCATCAGGATGATTTTCGTCGCACCTTGGTCAAAAAGTATGTTGTTTTGGACAACAATACCATTGTCCGCAAAATATAATCATGAATTTTATTTTATACTAACAAATTGTTAAAAGGCCACACACACATACCTTATGAGATGTCGCTTTCGTCTTTATTTATCATGGTTTTACTTAGAATACAACTAGAGCAAGGCTTCTAAAAAATTAAAATTATTTTCATACGTCAATTAATTATCAAAAATATTAAAGCAAGTCTCCACTGCCACGTACGCCTCCTTACCAACATGGGACGCACAAACCGGTTCTACGAACCCAGTCCGCATTCTCTCTAATCTAATCTAATCTAATCTAATCTAAACTAATCTAATCTAATCCAATCTAACGCCGCGGAACCTGTGTGCTCGAGGGATTAACAAACGATTGACATATCCAAGAGGATAATTAATTAGCAACGGCATAATCTAATTACGCTATGCGTCCACGTGTCCGCGAGTCCAACAGCAGGTTGGTGCCGTTCGCCGTCGCGACCATTTTTTTTTGCTTTCAGAAGGGAAAAAAAAGAAAAAAGCCGAAAAAATTGAGGCGCGTGTGGGGCCCCGCTGCCGCTCGGCGCCCGACGCGGCTGTCGTATTCGCGGCGCGCACATGGCCCCCATGTGTGCCGCCACGCCTCCTCCCCGGCCGGACCATTGGTGGCACACGTGTCACGCGCTCGTACACGTGCGGCGCGCAACGCGACAGAGAGGCTTTCTGCCTGGCCCCCCCGGCCCCCACACGCCACGGCTCTGCTTGGGCGTTAACAGTCGCCGCCGGTCGTTGGACTGACCGGCTCGCTGCCGGCCGGTTGCCGGGAAACTGTGGGTGGCAGGACGGTGCCCGACCACCACCGCCGGCGTGTGATGATTGGCAGGTATAGTACTACAATCAGCTGCCTTCGCATTGACTCGATTTCTCTCTTACGGAGTACTACCAACCTTTGTGAGTTATTCATACATTGCGCAGCGGTTTTTTAATGTACTTTTTTTATTGTTAAATTATTGTCTTTGATCTGTTTTTAAATTATTACTGCCCTCGAGGTGCAGTAAAAAATTGCAACTATACATGCTACAATTACTATTACCACCGTTTCAGTAGGCTTTGCAAGAAGAAATTTTTTTTTTGAAAATTGTGCGAGCTACACCTTGTAATTTCAAAAGTGAACTAGCTATCCATCAATTAAAAACCGTGACATACAATAGTTTTCTTCTTATTTTCTGTTTCAAAACATATAGTCGTAGTACGACCTCATGAATTGATCTACACACTACGCACATATATGTCCCGCTGGCTGATTCCTTTAAATAAACTTTCAGAGTTGAGAACTGGCCGGGATCAAACCTGGACAAAGATGAAATCCTCTGAGTGTTTCTAAATTCATCACGGTGTAAAACTGTCAGGATAATATGCTCCAGTATTAATGGATCTGGTCTCTACGTGAAGACTTGTCGGCGTTCTGACCACCGGCACAGTAAAGATACGATCGTAAGAGACGGTATGCTTTCGGATTCGATATGGCCTAATCTAAGATGGACTCAAGGGGATTTTTCGTCTGGTTCGGGCCACCTGAGTGGTGTAATACACTACGTCTAGGGAGCGAATTATCTCAAGGACAATGTTACAAGACGGGGGCCTCTCTTTGCGGGAGGACTCTGGGTGTGGGAAAAATCGGGGTGTGCTTGGTGTGGTGTTCTACTTACTTCTCTATCGCTCCCCGGGCCTCCCTTTATATAGGGAGAGCCTTGAGGTTACATGCAATGGGTCCTACGCAATCCTGCCGTCTCGCTGACAGGTGGACCCGTCCGTCGTTGTCGACATCACTTCGTTCCGTCCAGGCGCGGTCATGACCCGTCGCGTCGGGCACGTCGGCGGGTACCGTGGTACCTGTTCGACGCTACTGTGCTAGCTACAGTCGCGTCGAGCAGGATCGCGGAGATCTTCTCGGGGTTCGCTTCGATTCCCCGCTCTGAGATGACGAAGCCCAGCAGCTTGCCCGAGGGTACCTCGAAAACGCATTTCTCGGGATTCAGCTTGATCCGGTAGCGCCGGAGGTTGGCGAATGCCTCTTCCAGGTCCTGGATGAGGTCAGAGGTCCGTCGGGTCTTGATGACGATGTCATCGACGTAGACCTCCAGATTTCGACCCAGCTGGTCGTAGAAGCACCTCTGCATGCAGCGCTGGTACGTGGCTCCTGCGTTCTTGAGCCCGAACGGCATGGTGATGTAGCAGAAGGATCCGAAGGGCGTGATGAAGGATGTAGCCGGCCGGTCGGACTCGCGCATAGAGATCTGGTGATACCCCGAGTAGGCGTCGAGGAAGCTCAGAGTTTCACACCCGGCGGTCGAGTCCACCACCTGATCGATGCGCGGGAGTGGGAAGGAGTCTTTCGGGCAGGCCTTGTTGAGACTTGTGTAATTAACGCACATCCTCCATTGCCCGGTCTTTTTCTTCACCATTACAGGGTTGGCCAGCCACTCGGGGTGGTAAACCTCTTGAATGAACTTAGCCTCCAAGAGCTTTGTCAATTCTTCCCCGATGGTCCGGCGCTTCTCGTCGTCGAAACGCCGGAGTCGCTGCTTCACGGGTCGAGAGCCCGTGATGATGCTGAGGGAGTGCTCGGCGACTTCCCTCGAGACGTCGGGCATGTCCGACGATGCCCAGGCAAAGACGTCCCGATTCCGGACGAGAAAGTCGACGAGCGCGCTTCCCTATTCGCCGGAGAGCGTTGTCCCGATCCTTGCCTTCTTGGAAGGGTCGGCGGGGTCGAGAGTGACCTCCTTGGAGTCGTCGGCGGGCTTGAAGGAGGATGATGACTCGGGTTTGGAGTGGAGCGCTGGGCTCGCCCCCTCCGTCTTGCGCATCGCGTCTAGCCGGGCCGGGCCCGATTCGGCGGCGGCTAGCTCGAAGCTATCCTGCTCGCAGGCCAGGGCATGTTGGAAGCGCAAGGAGACCGTGATAATGCCCTTCGGCCCGGGCAACTTCAGCTTCAGGTAAACGTAGTTGGGGACGGCCATGAACTTCGCGTAGCACAGTCGACCCAGGATGGCGTGGTAGGCGCCGGTGAATTCCACCACTTCGAAGGTGAGCGACTCGGTCCAGAAATTGCTCCGGTCACCGAATGTGACTAGGAGCGTGATTTGGCCGAGGGGCGTCGTGTAGCCCCTGGGGACGACTCCGTGAAACGGGGCGTGAGTCGGACGGAGGTCGGCCTCTGTCAGCCTCATCGCTCAGAAGGCGTCGGCATAGAGGATGTTGAGGGCGCTTCCTCCGTCCATGAACACCTTTGACAGGCGCACGGAGCCGACGATGGGGTCGAGCACCAACGGGAGGCGCCCGGGCTGTGGGACGTGGTTCGGGTGGTCGGCCCGATCGAATGTGATCGGGGCCTCGGACCACTTGAGGTAGCGGGGGACCACGGGGTTGACAGTGTTGACCTCGCGCCATGTCCTCTTCTGGCGGCTGCGAGATTCGCAGTAGGCCGCAGGGCCGCCAAAGATCATGAGGCAGTCCTTTGGCTCGGGGAAAGCCGTCCCTTCGTCTTCCTCAGCGGCCTTGGCCTGAGGGTTGGGCTTGGCCGCCGGGAAGCCGGCTTGTGGCTCGCTCCTAAAGAACCTCCTTGCCAGGTGGTAATTCCGGAGGGTGTGCTTGACCGGCATAGAATAGTTGGGGCAGGGTCGGTCAAGCATCTTGTCGAAGTGGCCGTCATGGTTAGCCGGTTTTTTGATCGGGGGTCGGGCCGGTGGTCTGCGGCGTCCACTAAGTCGTCATCGTGGTGCCGACTTTTGTCCTTGTGGCTCGAGCTGCCGCCACCCCGCTCGCTGCGGCGGTTCGTGGACCGGTCGGGGGGTTGATCTCCCCGACGGTCGTTCTCCGACCTTTCGTCCTTCGCCCGACCTCGGTCGAAGTTGGCCTGCACGGCCTCTTCTCCGGTGGCGAAGGTGGTGGCGATGTCGAGGAGGTCTCGGGCGGTCCGAGGGTTCCTCCGGCCCAACTTATGGACGAGCGCCTTGGACGCTGTGCCGCAGGTGAAGGCGTTGATCACGTCGGCGTCGCTGACGCTGGGGAGCTCGTTGCGCTTTCGCGAAAAGCGCTGGATATATTCCCGGAGCGATTCGCCGGGCCCCTGCTTACAATTCTTGAAGTCCCAGGAGTTACCCGGACGCGTGTAAGTCCCTTGGAAATTGCCGACGAAGACTCGGCGCAGGTCGCTCCAGTCTTGGACGCAGCCCTCGGGGAGGTGTTCGAGCCATCCTCGGGCGGAGTCGGTGAGGAAGAGAGACAGGTACTGGATGGCGAACAGGTCGTCCGCCCCTCCGGTCCTGCAGGCGAGGCGGTAGTCCTCCAGCCAGTGGACGGGGTTTGTTTCCCCGTTGTAGCGTCCGATGGTGGTCGGGGCGCGAAACCTCTGCGGGAATTTCGCGTGCCGGATGAGCGATCCGAACGCTCTGGGTCCGACCCCCTCAAGGCTCGGGCTCCTGGAGTCGAGGGAGCCGCGTCGGTAGTAGCGGTCGCGGGAGCGTCTCCGGCGGGATTCGTCGCGGAGCTCGCTCCTCGCTTGGCGCCTGGCGTCGATGGTGCCGCGGACGTCGAGGTTGGGGCCGAGGCGGGGGAGGACTGACCCCGCATGGTGTCGAGGGCGCCGTTCCTCGACTGGGCTGTC
>BCLH01000559.1:91260-112897 GCA_001602315.1 Zoysia pacifica | reverse complement strand
GTCTCCGACTGCTGGGGTCGGAGAGACGCTTCCGGTCGCTGAAGCGCGCTGCCGAGGTAGAAGCGTACGCGGTCGTACACTTCCCTCAGCGCCGGGTCCTCGGGGGCAGCGGTCTCGTTGAGGATGCACGCTGCCGCCGCGAGGTTCTCGAGCGGGGTGTCGAAGGTTGGCGGCCCCCCAGCTGCGAGCTGCTGGTAGGTGGATCGCCCCCGGGCTCGCGCCGTGTCACTGGGCCCGGCTGGAGCCTTGCTTCTAGGCTCGGGGCTGTCAGTGCGTACCGGGAGCGGCCAAGCTTGGCCGGCGACGTCTACTAGAGGGCGCAGGGACAGGTTGACACCCGATGGCGTGGTGCCGGGAGTCGCCGGTTCCGCGCTCTTGGGGGCGTAGAGAGTGAAGCACTCCCTCGATGGGTCGTGCCCCAAAATGAGATGGCTCCGGGGCCACCAGCGAGGGCGCCTTCCGCGTGGAGCCTGGAGGCAGAGATTGCCGCCTTCGTCTGCGACGAAGTCCAGGCTCCCGAAACGGAAGGTCTGCCCAGAGATGAAGGCGGGGGCTTGCCACGATCGACCGTCTCTAGAGACAGTGACCGTGGCGTCTTTGAAGCGGAGGTGAGAGATCGAAATGTCCCCTACTACGAAGCATGGGGCCATCGAAAAACCGAAGCGAAAACACACCAAAGGAGATGTCTACGCGCCCCTACCTGGCGCGTCAACTGTCGGCGTTCTGACCACCGGCACAGTAAAGATACGATCGTAAAGGACGGTATGCCTTCGGATTCGATATGGCCTAGTCTGAGATGGACTCAAGGGGATTTTTCGCCTGGTTCGGGCCACCTGAGTGGTGTAATACCCTACGTCCAGGGAGCGGATTATCTCAAGGACAATGTTACAAAACGGGGGCCTCTCTTCGCGGGAGGACCCTGGGTGTGGGAAAAATCGGGGTGTGCTTGGTGTGGTGTTCCACTTACTTCTCTATCGCTCCCCGGGCCTCCCTTTATATAGGGAGAGCCCTGAGGTTACATGCAATGGGTCCTACGCAATCCTGCCGTCTCGCTGACAGGTGGACCCGTCCGTCGTTGTCGACATCACTTCGTTCCGTCCAGGCGCGGTCATGACCCGTCGCGTCGGGCATGTCGGCGGGTACCGTGGTACCTGTCCGGCGCTACTGTGCTAGCTACAGTGCTGTCCCATCGTGTCTGACAGTCGTCGCAGCTTTCTGCTGGAGTGTCACCGTGGTGAATCTCGTCCTGTCTCGTCGGGACGGATGGCAGCTGGTCCCCGAAGTAATTGTACCATAACGCGGTACCTGCCTCCTGGGGGTCGTCCCCGAGTGTTATTCTCGGAGCCCGGGGTCTTCGCGCCCTTGCGTGGTCATGAGATAGCCGTCGTAGGTCGTCGTGGAGGGGTCGGCGCCCGTGTCGTCCGACCCTCGATTTTCTCACGTTGAAGCGATCTGTTAGGTACCTGGGGTACGTGATCCCGACAAGACTCACCTGCAAACTATGGCTCATGGCCTATTTACAGGCCACAAGAGACTTAGGCAAATCGAAGACGACGACCCGGCTGCAGAGGTCAAAAAACTCAAGCCGACCACTTTCAGTACTTGCATCGGAACCGCCAACACCGTCCAGACTTTCGAAGGACAGGATTGGACGATGATAAGACTTGGCTGCCCATCGTGGGCCGGCCACCGCTCAAACGGCCACAATTGACAGTCACAGAGATTCATGACAATGTATAGCAGATAGTAAAGCAACTAAGCTAGGGCGGTAAAGCATTTCAAAAGCACGTAAAGCAATTCGGCGGAAGGTAAAGTTACCCGCCGGGCGGTAAAGCTTAGCGGTAAAGTAACTTTTGTCCTCTCGCGGTGGACAGAAGGACGAACGGAGGACTCTGACCGTCTGGTCCAAGCGCCAACAGGCGTCTGAGAATCATACCCACCGAAGATCTTTACCCCACCCGTCAGGGGGTCACCCGATTCCTTAGGCAGCAAGCCACGTAACCTTGGTTCAGCCGAGTAACCACGGTCTAATTATGTAACTTTGGTTCGGCCCTATATAAAGAGGCACCAAAGACGCTAGTTCACGAGTAATACACATTAGTCAAGTTAGATTCAAACTATTTTACTGTAACTACATCTACCCACGCGTGTTAAGATTCTTGATTGAACCAACTCTTTACTCGTGTTCTTTAGGTCATACGATTTGATCTGTCTCGCCTCTAGACGTAAGGTATTACGCCTCATCGGCGGCCCGAATCAGGTTAACTTTCTCGAGTCTTTTATAGACTAGGTCGTTTGAATACTAAGAGCGCACAAATACTCTCTTTGATTATGTAAATTTTACTGTATCATTGATCAAAACACTGATAGTTGGTACGCCAAATGAGATTTTTATGGTGTGTTTTCGCTTTTTTTTTTGTTGGTTTTGTTTTTTCTTTGGTGGGAGAGTGCCCGATCTTTCGCCTGTGTTTTAAGAATTTTGCGGTTGACATGGCTCGTGACGGAAGATCACGAAACGTCCCCTTTTTGCTGTCGGCCAGGTCTTCAGGTGCCGCAGCGGCACGGCAGCGCAAGGGAATCATCAGGACCACAGTCCACACGACCACACGGTGGATAGCTAGTGGTTTGGACGCCGCGAATGCATGGATCGTGGCATCGTCGACGATGTAAACGTCCATCTGCAAAGATTTGGTTTATGCACGGCGTACACTTACTGCATCCACATATGGATCTTTGCGTCGATCTCATGTTGCCATTTGTCGTCGTATGGACTCGATCCGGAGTGAGTGGTAGACCAGCCAGTGTAACTTGCTAGATCGTGGTAAAGTTGCATGCATCCAGTCAGGTAGAGGTCACCATCCGTCCGTCCGTCCATCCAATTCACTGTCGAGTGTGGTTTAAAAAGGGAGGAAAAAAAGATGAGGACGACGGTCATCAAAACAATCAAGTCGTTGCGCATACTGCAGTTCAACGCAATGAAAGGCCCAGATCGACCGACCTGCAGATCGAAGGACGAAGGTGGCACGTGTAAGCACTTGTTCTTCAGTTTCTGCATCTTTGAACCAAGGTTACATATTTTTTTCGGCTAACCAAAAAAAAAAAACTTCGTTCTTCAAATTTTCAGTGCTGTTCAGGAAACAGGCCAGTAGTCACCCCAAAGGGGTGGGCGAACGGAGGGAATTTTCGATCCAATAGGGAGGCCGGGGGCTCATCTAGTGAAATGTTTTTACATACAAAAACTGCAAAGAACAGAGACGAAATGCTGATACTGAAAAAAAAAAACTCATTCCACTTTTTCACGTGATCTGAACTAGTACATTTGACGATGAGAAACTTGATTCGAAAATCAATAGTTTTACAAAAACTTCTCTTCACTGTATTTCTGTTTTGCTTAACGGTACTTTTACTTACAATCAGGCTTATACATCTTCCTTGCTGACACATGAATAATAATCAGTCAACAAAAACAGTACCTAGAGCATCTTTATTACACCGTCCTGAGCACAAAAAGAAAACATATAGCCCGATAATAAAGTACTGTCAATTTCATACCACCTCAAAAACTGAAAAAAGAAAATACAGAACTCGAGAAGACTTGGACGCGCACTTAAGTAGCGGTTTCACTGTGATGCCGGCGAACCACTAGTGCGTGGATCATGCAAGTAAAAGGCGCCCGCAAACGATAACGCTAGGTTAATGCAGAATTAGGAGCAAAGCCGTGCACAAAGAAGCTAGACCCAAAAGCTGATCGATCGAGAGCAAGTGTGTGAAACCTCTCTCTCTCTCTCTCTCTCATCACTAACAGCTTTTCCAATTCCACACAGCTTTTCCAATTCCACTAGTATCTTTATTCATCTTCCTCCTTATCACATGAGCCACTTGACTGGCCTTTTCGTTGTTTACCCTTGCTCTCCAACTTGCAGCATATATAGCTATATATAATTTCGACCAGATTATATGTAGTATAAGAGGGCTTTTCTTTTCCATGCAGGTGGCATCCGGGGCAGCTTGTTTCCCTGCCCTGTATCATGCGTGGCACCCAGAGCTGACGCGGCCGATCAGATCAGCCACTAATGATCGATCGCTTTCACCACTGTAGTTCGTGCCTTTGTGGTGGCGTGGCCGTTGGACGGATGCCAGAGGTAGACGATGCGGCAAGCAAGCAAGCTGATCAGGGAAAAGGTTGGATGGGGACCTGCACCAGACATGGCGCATGGCATTCAGAGGTGGCAATGGCATTGCTTCTGTTCTTGTGGTGGCGTTGCTTGGCTTCTCTTCTCTCTATTATTAGATTCCCATGCAGCAGTTAGCCGTGCATGCAGATGCTTGCTTGGCACTGCGTCGTGGATTATGGTATCTCTTTTTTCAATTATAGTGGAGATTCTGAATTGTTTACATTCTCTCTGTCTCAGGTGCATGCATAGATACTCCTTGAGAAATAAACCTGTCGGCTGTCGTGTAGTGTGCTGTAATTTTCTGGGGAGATCTCGAGCTGAAATTCAACACGACTGGACCAGGAGTAATGATGCTAAGGGAAAAATATTCAAAGATAAAAAAATGGTGCTCACTGAAAAATCAATACGAAATTGTAGAAATTTTGTAAGAGTCGACGAACGAATATGAATTGATTCTCAAAATAATTTGCATGATTCTACATGAAATCATCTTTACAATATTATAATAATTACGTGTACAAACAAATCAACCTGAATTGGTAATAGACATTCGTTGTTAAAAATTCATCCGTCTCGACTATTTCAGATCATACCGAAAAGGAGAAATTTTGCCAAAATTGTTTCCCTGTCTATGGCATGCTGTGCCGCTACAGCTTTCCTAATGATCACCACACAAGTATTTGTACATTACTGGTGAAAAAGTGCTATGGAATAGTTAACTCATCTAATTTGAGTAGTTGCGGAAAAAATTATGGAATTATTGATGTGGACACACGTTGAATAAACTCTTTTCCTACAAATCATTCACACCGAGTGAGGGTATGTAATTAAGCAAGTCAGGCTTCATGTACATGAACATCAAGAACTCTTCAGATAGTCATCAGACACAGTACAAGGACAATCTAATACAAAGTGCCTATCATCATCATCATACTTTCCCCCTAGCTAATCTCTTACTCCTCCCTTAATGATAAAAAAAATTAAGGATCGAGGGAGTATACATGTACTACCCATGAATTATATATCTATTGTACGGGTAATTATACAATAGGTTGATCGATGGATCAACGAATAATGGAACATAGTTCACGGGGCATCATTATCAACTATCAAGCCTCATCTTGTAGTACTCTTCGTCGTCGATCCTCCAGAGCGAGCAGTAATCCGAGCAAAACTCCCACACTGGGGACGGCATCGACGGCGGCGTCTCCACGGCAACAACGGCGCCGCCATGATCATGACCGGCTCCTCCACAGCTGTCGGCCACGTAGCCCGCCGACGCCGCCTCCATCTCGTTCCAAAGCTGGTCATCCATGGTGTAGCAGTGCTTCTGCTCCAGCTGTTGTTGCTGGTGTTGGGGCTGGCTCGCGACGGTGGTCGTCGACGCCTCCTCCAACTCTGCCTCGTCGTCGCGGCCGCTTCTTCCTTGCGGCGGTGATTCTGTCACCAGCGGCGACGAGGACCACCCTCTGTTCGGCGGAGATCCGGAGCTGATCGCCGAGGAGGAGGAGGAAAGGGATGATGCCGTCGCCGTGTTGCCGTTGCTCGTGTTCCTCCTGTGCTCCAGCGCCTTCTTCCTGGTGCGCGTCCTCCAGAAGTTCTTGATCTCGTTGTCCGTGCGGCCGGGGAGGCACCTGGCGATGCGCGACCACCTGCTCCCCCACTGCGCGTGGAGCTCGAGGATGACGCGCTCCTCGTCGGCGGTGATGCGGCCGCGGCGGAGGCCCGGGTGGAGGTAGTTCACCCACCGGAGACGGCAGCTCTTGCCGGTGCGCTTCAGACCTGCACGTACGCAGCACGGACGGACGTCGACAACAAGAAGCGCGCGCACGCACGCGCAGAGGAGGAGAACAAGAAGCAAATGGTTAACACCCCGCTCTGACCATGCCGTCGACTTCCCGTCGACCTCGACCGATCGATCACCATGCATGCGTCGTCGACGACCGCGCGCAACGCATGCACGGGATGACGACGGCCGGGTCGACGTCTCACCCGCCACCGCGCAAACCTGAGACCTTTGCCAACAAATCCCAACGCCGTTCATTGAACAAGCGCACGAACCGTACCAGCTGCGCGTCTTCGTCCGCCGTCCACGGGCCCTTCCTCGTCGCCGACGCCGGCGGCATCACCATCGTCGACGTCCTCGCCACCGTGGCGCCACCAATCTGCTCTTTAATAGTAACGTCCTTCATGATGACCAGCCGGTGGTTCCCCTGCATCCGAGAGAAGCTAGCTGCCGATGTCCGCCGCCTCCTCTTCCGCCGCTGCCGAGAGAGCTTGATGGATTGAGGAAGAAGAAATTGGCTGTGTTTCCTTCTCCTCAGTTCACTCGCACCTTTATATCATGCGTGCTAGCTAGCTGTGGATGAGTACAGATCCGTTGTACTGCTTGCCACTTGGGTTAGAGAAGAGAGAACATTAGGGTAATGCAGGATAGATATGGTTCCTGTCCTCGACCACCGGTGCGTGGTGAGGTCAATCCGTCAATGGCAGTCAGTGGCAGCGCTGGCTGCATGATAGAGGTTAGCTCGATCTATCCGTATCTGCCATGTAGCATAATGTAATCAACTGATAAGACTAAAGTCAAATTCGGATCAAAACTCAAAAAAAAAAAAGACATAACGCTTAATTCGAATTAATTTAATTCAGTTTGTGAGTTAAATATCCTTCCTGAATATGCAGTCACAGTCAGAGGCATCTACACAGCTACACTGGTGGTGCCATTTGAAAGAAGCAAGTTGTATACCGTATACTAGTCAATTGCCATCTTGCAATTCTTAACAATACCCTTGGATTATTTTTTGTAAATAAAAGAACGACAGAACATGTCCTCTAATTATTGACAAGCAAAATTATAAAAGTTATTAACGCAAGCTGTGTTCCAACTTGCACGCGTGCTCCCATCATGTTCAAGATGCCTAGATCGGTACTTTTCATGCCTTTTTAGAGCCTCATTGTATTTATTCGTTGGTTTAATTTTGTGCAACCTAGAGAACAAGCTGGACATCCAGATCTTTAATGGAGAAACAGATTGGTCACAAGAAGCATTGGACTAAGAACACATCAAAGGGCCTTGAATCTTACAATGATGGGATGTGCCCTGTCATGTTCAACAACATACACACAGGCCTCGACTCTTACAGTGATTGAAGTTTTGCAGTTCAGGAGAAGTATGTGGTGATGAAGAGCAAAAGGCTCCCTCATCTCTTCCGCTGACAGGCTACTGTAGATTCATCTGTCAACTAGAATTTGGAGGTCTAAATCGTATCCTCGAACTTCTTGGTGAAAGGGTGATTCTGCAAGAACAGAAAATGTAACGAAGCACATCCTTTCTGCTGACAAAGATTTCTGAATTATCAATTAGAAAACACCCAAGTCAAAGGGAATTCTGACCAAGAGTTCAGAAGCAGACATCCTTTCTGCTGGATCCTTTTGTATGCTGCAAAGCAAGAAAAGAGGTATATAAAACTATATGATATACAGTGGGAACATCTGTCACCAGTGATAATTTTTCTTAAGAAATGAAATTTAAGGTGGCAATGCAGCAGAATATTAGTACACGTTGACAACAGTGGAATCTAGGTTAGTGCAGTCACAATCACGAAGTGATGTATTATTAATAAAAATAGTCAATATTAACATAGCTGATTTTAAACAAGTCAGTATCTTTTGCCGTCAAAATTTGTGGTCATGGCCACTAAGGCACTAAGTGCATGTGCTTCAAATGAACTGCTGAAAACTCAAACTTCAGGCTTGATGCTATACAGTTTGATGTTTAAAAGGGCCATTTACAGTTTAAATGTTTAAAGGACCAAAAGGAACACTTGAACCTATTTTATTACAGGTTATGGAATATATCATGATATAAAAAAAAGGTAAGACGCTCGTATAACTGACTGAATTAACTAGCCTCAAATGATTGAATTTAACTTTTCCTGGTTAATATCCACTACCAACAGATCCAGAGCGAAGACAGGTGTTCAAAACTCTTACCAATACCTAAAAAACAATCTAGTGTAAGGGTTTCACCAAGCTATTGACCACAAAGGCAATCATGCAGTATCTTTGATTACTACTAGTAAGCAGTAAGCACTTATGAGACTACTGTAGCATGTTCCCAGAAAGTACACTGCAAAATCAAGTCTAACTAGCTGAAGGCCCAGCTTGTTGCTGCAGGTTTTGTAATAGCAAACTAAACAGGAGAAAAAATGAATGCAATACTAACTGAACAGTAGAAAAAATGGATGCAATACTGCACATAGACGTCTTTATCAAGATCCATCTACAGTGAAAAGTCTAAAACAAACAAAAAATCCTTCTGGTCTAAGGTACTTACTTTCTGTTATCAGTTGGCCATTCGATATTTCACAGAAGGCTAATCTTCGTACCCTGCATTTGCATTGACATTTAATCACTACAGCAAAGCTGAAAGATGGCTCTAGAGATGGCAGTACATATTCAAGGCATATTAGAAACGTGTGGTAATAGTCACGCTTAAAAAAAAACATAGTTGGCTATAATAATCATTGTTCAAAAACTGCAAGTTGAACCGATATACCACAGTGAACAGAGGGTGCAGTTAAAGCTAGTTCGAAAGCAGAGCACCAAATAGTTTATTGGACTTCACCGCAGATCTTAGGAGATCTTCAGTGAAATAAGAACCAAGTCTTCAAGCAATGATAGTCAGTCTTAGGATTCATCTGGTTAGATAAAAAAACACAGATATCAAATCTTACAGTTCTACAGCCAACATAAATCTGTAGTAAAGAAGCAGAATGGAGCTGAATTACCAAGTACCTTCAACAAACGCAGGCCGAAAGACTGTTTTAAAATACACTGTGAATAGAACATAAGGATAATGAGCTTCCATATTGAACAGAAATATAATTTTTTTCTGTTTCTTAATCAGTACAATTAGAAGGAAGGTTACTTGGCCTTAAAAAAAAGAAGGAAGGTTACTTGTGAATTACTCAAAACAAAACAAAAATCGAATGAAACATGATGCGGAGCTAGATGTGACATAAAAATACCACCCTGGCAACTCAAATCATAGCACTATCAGGGGATAAAGTGGAGGAATAAAAAGGCCCTATTTTCAGGCAAAGGAATCGAGGAGACTCACAGGAATTTGTCTACCGGGGTCTTCTGTACCGGCACAGCGAGCTTGAGCTCCATTACCGGCTTCTTTCCCCTCACGGCCGCCTCGCCGAGGGAAATGGAGCGGGACCGACAGCTCGTGGAGGCGTGGAGGCGGAATGGCAAAATTTTGTAGCTTTCGGGGGTACAAGCAGCTGTGGCGGCGCCGGCGGGATCGCTCTAGATTCGAGAGGGAGCATCGGCAGCGACAACGGGGTCGGGACTCTGGAGGGCTGGTTGGGTTGAGAAATTTTTTTTTCACGCGTAGGGCAGTAGCGATGATTGATCATGGGCATCTAATCTCGATCCAACGGCTGGTTTTGTAATATTGACATGTACACAGCCACAGTTTTGTCATGCAGGATAATTCGTTTAAACTGATTTGCCATAGCTCGTAAGAGTTGATGAAGAACTATTGTGTATAAGCAACAATAACGATAATGATATAGTAGTATTAATGAGGGTTAGATTAGAAGTGAGGATCAAAACAGTTTTAAAAGAAATAAATGAGAGGAAGGTAAGTAGCAGGTACAGGTATACATGTGCCAAACTGGCAAATGACAGAGAGCGTGATTGGTTGTCTTTTTCCACTATGCTTGAATGTTTGCAGTATTCCAATCCTAAGAAAACAATAGAAAAACATGCAGTATTGCAGCAGAACTGTAGCAATGCGGGAAACACTGCAGCCGCGTGGGTTTAGTCCTATATCGATTATTTGAGCAGTTAGAGACCAATTTAAAAACTCGGCTTTGAAATACAGTAATAACTCGAGTTTAATTTTTTACGCGAAGTGATGACGAAAGCATAGACAGTTATTTTGCGAGGTGAGATCTGCACGGCGTGCGAGTGAATCTAAAGCCGTATTTTAAATTTGAGATGTTACAATATTCTCAGAGGTCAAGTCATTGTTGATCTGCAACATGCGAGCCATGCTAGGAGAAACGAGGTTTGTTCTCGTTCCCCGCAAGTCAGGTTGAGCGTTGCTCGCTGCCTCTACTCAGCCAGACTCGACTCTCACTGCAGGCAAGCAACCGAAGACTGAATCCCATGGGTTAGGCTGGATGTGAAACATTCAACCAATCACGCACGCTTATATTCGAGCATTGTATCAATCAGTCTTGTTTGCATGAATACAAGCAACCAATCATCTTCATAATGCAACTTTATCAATAGCTTTTCCCTACTACGTTTATTCAACGGCCTTATCACAAAGCCATTGGGCTTTTTACTTTTTTTCAACTTGCACATCAGAATGTAAAATTATAAACGAGTCTAGAAATGAAGCAAATAATAATCACAAATACATTTGAGCCTACGGATTTGTCAAAGGCACCTATTATATGAATGAATTATGTTGGAGATAGGTGGCGTGTATTATTTGTATTATTTCTAACCTCTCTTAGTTGAAGACGATACACATCATTTTCTAGCCACTCTCTTAAATGATACCAAATGTGCTTGAGATGAGGATAGACTAAAAATATTACCGGGGCACTAGAAAGATAAAAAGCAAGGAAAAGTTGGATAGGGACGTGCACAGTTCAAGAGAGGTGCTGTAATACTCCATGAATGGCCCCTTGAGTTGTGGATGGATGCTATTCCTTCTTATTTGGTTCTTCTTCCTCTCTCACGCCTTTCTCTTTCCGTGCACCATTATAGAATTATATGACTAGATTCCCATAAAAATCGTGATGCCATGCGTACATCGGCTCGATTGCGTGTTGGTTTCTTATTGGAATATGACATGAAAGCTTTAATTAGTGATGTGGATTCTATATATTTGCATTGCTTCTCGTCCATAATAAACGAACATTTGTTTCCTTCCTACCTTCGTGTTAGTGTGTTCTTCTAATACAATCTCCTCTTATATATGAGCCTCCTTATATATATTTATGTATGTTTGAAACACATGATTGTTGTTTACTATAATTTTTTCAAATACAGCTACCAAATGACACAAAAAAAATATTTGTTCCAAGTTAGTAAAATCTATGAAAGCTTTATTTGCTGAGCAACGTCTTCCATCGATTGTAAGCTTTCTCTTTGCTGAACAGTCATTTGCCTATTAAGTAGTAATAGCTCATTTGGTCTTTCAATTTGTATGGTCGGAGGTCTAAATAACCATAACCCAATCCGCTAATAACCATTGTACGTAATAAACAAGAAAAAAACAATAGCATTTCATGATTTGTAGTCCCTTCGTCCCAGTTCAAGTGTCGTCCTAGACACATCGCGCGGCTCCCAATGTGCCAAGCATTTTACTCTCTTACCCTCCCTTATTCCCTGCACCTGGCCTCCTTCCTCGCTCCCTCTCCTATCGAACTTGCCGACGCTAGGAGCTCGTCGGGGCCGCCGCAGAGCTGCTCGTCGCCGGGCGAGGCCGCCGCCGCGCCGCTCCTCTTCGAGGCCATGGGGGATGGGCCGGATGTCGCCGGGAGGGGGAGTTGAGCTCGTCGTGCACCGTCGCGCCCTCACCCGCTGCCACTCTGCTGCGCGTCATCCTCGCAGATCTCGTCGTCCTCGGGCCTCCGCGCCTCGTCGTCGTCCATGGGCCGCTGCGCGGCGTCGTCGTCGTCCTCACACCGCCGTGCGTCGTCGTCGTCCTCAAGCCGCCGCGCCTCGTCGCCGTTCCTCGTTGCTGCGTTGCCAAAGCTCGAGCGGGACGGCGGACCCGGATCTCAGCGCGGCGGGGCGGCGGCCGGGGATGGGCTGCAGCTGGCGCGCTCGCCCCTGCCCGCGTTGCTGCTCCTCGAGTGCTCCACCACCGTTGCTTGCCTTGTTGATGCGGCGGACGACACTTTTATTGGTACAAAATTTGAACGCCAAAACGACGTTTTTTCTAAGACGAGGGAGTATTAAGCAATGCAAACATCATCTACTTATCGTACACAACATATAACAGTCCAGAACGAGCAGCTAGATTAACCACATCGCATTCATGCAACAAGGCAAAAATTACAGTACACGGAGACATATATAGTATGTATATATAGATTATATATAAAGATATACAACAAAAAGGATGACAAGCTCTATTTAAGCAAAGCTAATTCAGGCGTAAAAAGATGATAAGGATAGATATACGAGCAATCATGAGGCGTCGAGCGTCTTGTAGTACTCCTCGTCGTCAATCATCCAGAGCGAATTATCCGCGCATAACTCCCACAACGGCGACGGCATCGACGCCGGCTCGGCAGGCGCAGCAGCGTGGCCAATTCCCCAGCTGTCCATGCTGTAGCTTGCCGCCGCCATCTCGTTCCACAGCAGCAGCTGGTCCATGGTGTAACACTCCTGCTGATGCGGCTGCTGATGCTGGGTCGCCGTGGCGGCGGTGGTGGTTGAAGCCTCATCGAGCTCGGCCTCGTCGTCGCCGCCGCTGCTTCCTTGCAGCGCTGACTCGGTCACCGTCGACGAGGACGTGGCCGCGCCGCCGCCGGAGAAGAAGGCGCTGGTCACCGTGGACGAAGAGGGCGACGCCGTCATCGTCGTCGACTTGTCGTCGTCCTTGCACTGCGGCCTCTCCCCGAGCGCCTTCTGCTTCCTGGTGCGCGTCCTCCAGAAGTTCTTGATCTCGTTGTCGGTGCGGCCGGGGAGGCTCCTGGCGATACGCGACCACCGGCTCCCCCACTTGGCGTGGAGCTCGAGGATGAGACGCTCCTCGTCGGCGGTGATGCGGCCGCGGCGGAGGCCCGGGTGGAGGTAGTTGACCCACCGGAGACGGCAGCTCTTGCCGGTGCGCTTCAGACCTGCAGCAGAGAATCCAACGTGCCCATGCAGAGAGAGAGAGAGAGAGAGAGAGAGAGAGAGAAGGAAGAGGAGGAGAAGCAACAAGGGGCAAAAAAACTGGTTAAAAACAACGCTCTCGCCCATTCCTGAAATCCTCATGCACGCATCCGACCGGTCCACCGGATGCGTGCATGGGGATGCACCCGCCACCGCGCAAACCTGAAACCTTTGCTAAGAAATCCCACCGGCGTTCACCAAACAAGCGGACGAACCATACCAGCTGAGCGTCTTCCTCCTCCGTCCACGGCCCCTTCCTCATCGCCGCCGCCATAGACGCGGTAGTACTACTGCCACCACTCTTCTGCTGCTCACCGCCGCCTTGTTGCTTCTTGCTGTCGTTCTTGTTGCTACTGCACATGGCCGCTGACGCGATCGATTGATCCATCTTCTCTTCAGATCCTGATCTTCCTTGAATCACCACCACGCTCCGGTCGATGACGACTTGGCCCGGCTTTAATGGTTGCTGCCTTTGGTTTGGCCCCGGACAGAGACAAAGGCCAAGCTTGACGAGTGACCGAGAGGAAGAAGAAAGAGGCAGATGGCTTCTCCTTTCCCTTCAGAAAGGTAGGCAGGTCTCCACCTGCGTCTAGATTCTAGCAAGCCTTGTACACTATCAGATCCGGTGTACTGACACTTGGGTTATATAGAGAGACAGAGAGCTTGCTTGCTTGCATTGCTTGGTTTGGCTCTTCCTCCTAGCATGCAGCTCAGTGCGAGCTGTAGAGACTGTAGTGCGTGGTGAGGTCAGTGTGGGGCAACCGCACTGAGAAAATTCGCCTATCATGTTTCAGCACTTATGTGGCTTTCTAGAGTCATCTCATAGCTCACATCATCATATATATGGTTTTACACTCTCGGCCAATTATTGACACATCATGTATATAAGGACATATATGTATCTAAAAACAAGATGTTGCAAGCTAGGTGGTGTTCGAATTTAGTTCAAGCATTGTTTGGTTTGTTTCATGGATCAAGAAATTATAAGGTGTGTGCAATTAAACCAGAATCGTTTGGATAAAATCGAACTATAGTCTTTTGGGTGATTAAACTCACCCGATATAAATGTATTATTAAGCGCAAGATGAAAGATTTCTACTTTAATCGTTTTTTAGCGCAAGAAATTCTACGTGAAAAATTCAAGTCAACACCGATAGTGATGGTAATTTGATTGTGACATAATAAAGAGCTACGTCCACCACAACATCTCCATTTCATGTTGTCGCTCACAACAGATAGGATTTTAGTAATGACGTCGAGATCTGACAATTCGATTGCTTATTAACAATTACAGAATACTAAACATTTTAGCTAAACAGTAAAAAGTTGAGAACTGGTGTGCGTCATCATTTGTTGATTTGATTCTTAAAGCCTTCTAGTCGATATATGTTAAGTGCCATGTTGCAGTATTTAAGCATATCCAAGATTTGTTTTATAAAGAAAAGAATGGGAGAATTTGTTCAATGACAAGCACAAATTATCGCCTAGTGAATCCATGCTTGCATTAATTTAACACTGCCCCATCGACACAGTTAGTATGAGAAATAAAATATTGGATATACTACTCCTGCTATTTTTAAGGGTTTAGCCTTATATACTCTTTGTATTATGAGAAAGCGGTAGGGGAGCTCATGCCTTCATTAAAACTTGTATCCCTTGATATCTCACTATGTTTCGAGTTATTCATAGCAGTTAATTATGTGCCAAGCCGAACGATTCTTAACGAATGTAGAACACGTAATCTTCTATATCAGAAAAAAGCAAGGTGTGTTAAGGAATATGTACTCGAAATCTTGTAAAATCAAATAAACAAGATTTCAGATTGAGGAGTCTGATTTTCCTTTAGAGATATGTGCTGTGTGAGGTCATGCTTGTTCAAATGGGGTAGTGATCGACCCTTCTGCCTTGCTACTAGTGGTATCCAGCCAATCATCCCACAAAAAGTTATAGCCCACACTACCAAGATCAGAAATTTTAGTATTCTAGTACCTCTTTTTCTCTGGATGCAGGAAATCTACAAACATGTACCTTTCGTTGTAGCTAGTCGTCAACAATATAAATTCTTGTGTGAATTTTGAAAAAATATCACCCTGAATAATGGAACACAAGAATTTCAATGCAAAGGAGGGGCAGAGGTTTTTATGTTCTGCAAATTAATTTTTGTTATCTTAAATTAATCAAATACTATATGCATCTCTGTCTTGAAGCTTCACCAACTCCTTATTGAGCACCACCTGGATTGGACGTGCTAAACGGCAGACATTTTGACGTCGATTTCTTCTTGGTTGGAAGTGGCCGGGTAGATAGAAAGGCACTCGACTCTTGCTTGGGCGGTCACTGTTACGTTATGACCTTATCATCATTCCCTTCAAGAAAGAGAAAGGAAAAAAGGCAAGCTGATAAGTGATAAGATAGGTGATGTGGCAGTGCACGTACAAAAATGTGCAAACCTACGGTTCAGCTTGCACGTTAGTGCACGGCACGATGACATATTTATATACATGTTTCAATATTTCAAAAAAAAAAAAGAGTAAGCCGCAATTCAACCGGTCCATCCATCTTACCAAGTGGTGCACTACATAGCAGTGACCATCAGGTGCTGCAAATCTGTCGGAGAAGGGTTACGGTTACTGCACAGTGTTATTTTTCCATCATCAGATTGATGCAAAGTTAATAGAATGGATGAATCTGACCAGTTATGATTAATTTTGCTTGCTTGAAACAGATATAAGCGCAATATTGCGGTATTCTTTCTTCTAATATAATGTGGACAAAGATTTGATGAATTTACTAGAAAGGGGAAATTTACTTACTTTATGAACTACTAGTAGCATCTGAAGACAGAATTTTGCTGACATGAAAAGGCTGGGAAAGGTGACACGGACAGCACCATGTTGGATTGGACGATAGACCCACTTGGAGGGATAGTCATCGAGCTTCCCCACTTTATCCTGCCTGCTGATCACCATCTTCTCTTTTTTATCAAGAACCCATATCTTCTTCTTATCGCACACATTATCGATCAATCAGGCATTGCCATTCAATCACGAAGCCTCGAATGCTCGGATTGCATTTCCAGTAAGTGCTGCAGATCCCTTGTTTTTCTGGATAAGATTTGCAATACCAAGCTATATAGTGGTCAGGCACCACCACCACGGTTCACTTTCACCCACAATGGGTAAAAGTGAATCGTGGTGTAGTGCAAGCATGACCCCAGAAAGAAATTTTCTACAATCAATTGACATGCTAACCAATATGTGCACCAAGCTGCCCTTTTTAAAGACATATTAATAAAAAAACACTATGAATTTCTCACAAAATATGGCAATTCATACTGAATCTGGCAAGAAATAGAACCGTTTTTCATCTAAGATGGCACTGGAGAATTCATGATATCCAAAACGTGAGCTATAGCAGGACGACAAAGTTGTGACGGCCTTGGCCTTATGGTTCTTGGAAAGCCAGGCCAAATCTGGTGGTAGTAGGGAGCAGCAGCCTCCGCCACATCGCGATAAAAAACATGTGGTGCTTTCTAGCAGCACTACCATTAACATAGCATATCAACAGAAGCAAGTTGACAATAGGTATCATTGAGTGGTGCAAATTCACGCATGAAATAGCACGTCAACAACTGCAGGTGGCACTTCCATTCTCCACATACTTCCCCTTTCTCTCAGGGGAAAAAAAATAGAAGAATAAAATTTGCAGTCTTTTGTTGGAGAGTGAAGACAAACACAATTAGCAGGAATGATCTTACATGAATAAATTAGGCAAAGGTATACTTGTAAAAGATTTATGCTAAGAAAATACTGGTTCAGCTGAAGTTTCAGGGTGGCTAGATCACACAATTCTGCGAGTGGAGTGTTGGACAATATTACAATCAGAATTGTGCAGCAGAATTGCAACAAAATACTGAAGAGCAGAAAGCCACCAAGGCATCAGAATCTAGCCATCCTATTAGCTTCCTCGTAAAGTTTCAACCTTATTTAGGAAGATCAAAACCCTGAATGAGCAGCCTGATCTCAGCTCTTTCTGCTTTCCTCCTCTTTCATTTTCTTCTCCCACCTCCGTTTCTGAATGGAAAAAATGAGCACAAAAAGACAAAGATGAACCATTTAGATACTTTAAGAGGTAGTCCTGTAAATCACTACTGATGTAACATAATCATCACATTTGGTCGATCACAAGATGGTATCTTCCAAGACCAAGATCAGCATGGACCAGTACAGCAAGATAACCAATAACCCAAGATTTGAGTGCTACCTAAACAAAAATCAGTACTGTCGATCTGTGTAAAGGAAACGGTGAACATCTATCTTGTAATTTTATTTTCAGTATAGATCTTAATTTTAATCGTGGGTGCTCCATCTATATTCTAGGGCTCTGCATGTGTGCTGTTGTAGTTTATATATATATATCTTCTGAAAACCTTTTTGTGAATACAGATCTTAATTATGAGCGCTCCATTTATATTCTAGGGCTCTGCATGTGTGGTATTTTAGTTTATACTTATATTATGCACTAGGTTAATGATAACCAATGGATTGAGTGTCAGTACACTACTCTACAGACCTTTACAGGATAAGTAGCTTCTGGATGAAGATTTCAGGGAAATTGCCTAGATAAGCTTCTTTGAAATGGGACCACAAGACCTCGATTGGGTCAAAATGAGTTCATTTGGCCTTCATAGAAACAATTGATCGATCTATAAATTCTCACACCTTCTCATCAGCTAATATCTACCACAATAGAAGGACGTGAGGCAGTTTAGTGAAATAAAGCGGTCACTAACAAGCTGCCATTATTTGGCTTGGATGTACCAAATGTCCATTTTTGATACTGTTCGGTCGAATATGACCAGTTAAAAATTATATATCTTATTATAAGTAGCAGCTAGGTGGCATGGTTCCAAATAATGATTTCTAATGTGAATACAATTTAGCCAAACTGGTAAACCGTAGGTGATGGGCTCAGTATATCACCCCAGCCCAGCATCTAGCAACTAGCACACCTCTGATTGCAGCATAAACATAGCGCTTGAGAAATTTTCTCGGGGAGTGCCAAGATATGCTTGTGTCTTACAGGTTACAAGTTACAACAGGGAAACTAAAACCAATGACACCCAGGCCTAATGGCTTCTCCACATTAGTGACCAAGGTTTCAGTTATGTGTATACCACAAATCAAGCATAACAACGGACAGTTTGTCAGTGTATACAAGATTATTCACATAAGTACAATCTTAACATAAGTTGGTTATTGGACCAGACTACCACGGTCAACACATTTCTTGCTCTTACGACAGTCCAAGTTCAGGTTTAAAATCCCTTCATTTACGACAGACAAGACCTGACAGTCTTCTATATACAGAGGTCATATAGTGGAACAGATGAACAATAATATTTATCACCTTTTTCCATCAGCTAGTATCTACAAAGTTTTCCCAAATGGTGAACGGTAGACAGTCAGTACAGCACAGTGCTAGTGTTTAAACACCGATTAGTTCTGTCTATATGGTTTTTAGGCCTAGACAAGGGCAGCCATATAACGTTTAGACGCCCTTTAAATGGCTGTTTAATACCGTTTAGGAAAACAAAGAGTATCTACTCTGGAAGAAGAAAATCGAACAAACTTGCCTACAATAGTGTGAAAATCTGACCTAGAAACGCTATTTGTGCTCACATTTAGCATACAAAAATTTGAAGTTACCGCAATTTAAGTATATACCGACTAATGAATACTAGTATCAATTAACAATACATCTAACTAAGATATCCCAGTGTTACAGAGACAGCAGAGCATGGTTACCCGTTCAAATCTGAGAAAGAAACAAACCTTGTAGTCGAGCAACATCTGAGGCATCTTCTTCATCAGCTCAGCAGTGTTCGCACGCCTGAAACAACAAATCAAATCACCCCTGGTTAATCATCAACCACGCAAGCAAATCCAGCGAACGAACGAATGGAAGAGCGAAGAAATGGCGCGATTACTTCTCGGCGGAGATTCGGTCGCACTTGTGGCCCTTGCGCTTGGTCCGCATCTCCCCGCGCGGCGGGTCATAGGTCCAGTCCTCGCCGGCCAGGAGGACCTCCTTGCGGAGACGGGCGCGCTTGCGGGCGCTGATGCCGAGCGGTTTCCACGCGCCGAGCTCCCAGTATCCCCACACCCCTTTCCCGAGCTCCCCCTTGAACTTGGCCAGCTTCTCCCGCCACGGGTAACCCTCCGCCCATCTCGCCGCAGTCGCAGCCGCTGACGCCGCCGCCGCCTTGCCGGCCATCGACTCGACTTGTGATCGCCCGGGCTCAGTTAGGGCTCTTCTCGACTGCGTACTGGGCCATCCTTGGGCCTGATCCACAGAAAGTTAATATTTGGGCTTTCATGGGCCACCTTTGAACAGTGATATGGCCCATTGTAGCCCATCGAAGCCCACATTACTGGGCGCAATGCAAAGAAACCCTTCTCGTCGGCTCGTCTTCTCCCCACGAAGAACCTCACCGCCGCAACCGCAGGGGGAGAAGGAGCAGCCATGGTGCTCCGGCGCAAGAAGCTGAAGCAGAAGCTCCACACCCTCCTCCCCGACGGTGAAGTCGAGGCCGAGGACCTTGGTGAGGAGGCGCAGGCTTTGAAGGAGCGGCTTCTCTCCTCGAAGCGGCCCCGGCCCAAGCGCCCTCCGAAGAAGAAGCCGTCCTCGGAAGAAGAGGGGGCCCTGAGGAGCCAGGCGGAGGCTGAGTGGAGGAAGGATGTGGAGTTGAGGAGAGAGGCGAAGAGGAAGGAGAAGAAGGAGAAGAGGAGGATCAGAAGGCTCAAGGAGGCAGAGGCCGCCGCGGCAGCCCCGGAGGAGACGCGGCAGGTGGAAGGGGAGGCGGAGGCGGAGGAAGAGGATGAGGAAGATCCACACGAGCTTGATGACCCTGCTGTTGCGTCAGAGGATAGGTGAGTTCGGCCTTCAAAATGTGCACTTTTTTTCCGCATGATAAATCAATGAAATTTGCTAGCTGTTACAGAAATATAGTACTTGGACCAGTGTGGCTGTAAAGAGTTACAGAAATTGCATCTGTATTTTGTGCTACGACCAAATGGCTTTTACCGTCACTTAGTCAGAGATGCCCAACAGGTGCAGGAGTTACCAGGGGTAATACTCAGGTTTGAAGTTTTGAGCTTTGCCATCACCCATTGAGGCATTGATTGAATTAGTGTTACTACATAATAGTGAATAGCAAGCTTGTTGCTTTCTCATTATACAGTTATTATCTAGTTCGAATCAGGTGTCATCTAACTCATGTTTACTGAATAGCATACTTCTTTTGTACCCTAAACCCAATACCGCCTGCCTTGTAACTTTTACTTTTATCACTTGCTTTGTGTTTATCAAGTGGAGCTCGCGCAGAGGTAAAGCTGTTGCCTTACGACCATGAGGTCACAGTTTGAGGCTTGGAAACAGCCTCTTACAGAAGTGTAGAGGAAGGTTGGAAACAGCCTCTTACAGAAGTGTAGAGGAAGGTTGCATACAAAAGATCCAAAGTGGTCCAACCCTTCCCTGGACCTTGAGCAAGCTTGAGCTATTTGCACCGGGACTTGTTTTGTATATGTGTCTTCACTGAAGTCTGAACTGAACTGGACTGATGGGTGGCTGAGCTATTTGCAGCTTTGTAGGATGCTATCTTTACTGTTGGGTGATTGACTGATGCTTTGGCATTCTTTTGTTTTAGGGAGCAAAATGCAGACAAGGTGGAGATGACCAAGCATGGAGCAGGATCCAACGCACCTGTTGCTGCAGATAATAGGTTAGGAGCAATAGACTGGTGCTTTTGTATTTTTTTATGTCTATAATCAATAACTTTCATCTAGCAAATTTGCAACTCTATCTTGTGCGGTGTTACATTAGTTTTTCAATGGTGTGCATTCGTTGTTTCAGGGAGCAAACTCTCAAGGTGGAAGTGGCTAAAAATGGAGTTGTGTCGAACAATCCCTCCACCACTGGGAACTTGTGAGTTAGGCAGATATATTTGTGTGCTTTTCTAACTCATGAAACACATTTCATTCTTGTTAGATTTAGGGTCAGTTTGGATTTTTGGAATTGAATTCATTTTAATAATTACATTTAGGCATAGATTAATTAATCTAATATAGTTATATATGGAATATATTTGTATGTTTATTGTTACTCATACAAGAGACATACTTATATGTTACATTTCTATTGTAGGGAAGTGAGTTGAAGAGTGTGATATAAGTTGGAGAATAGAATTATAGCATAATAATGTATAGAATCCATTTCCATCTCCCACCCTATGAATTTGAGATAGGCTTATTTGTGAGCTTGGGAAAGTTGTGAAATGTCAAATTCCAAACCAAATAGCCTAATTTATTATGTAGATTTGAATTCCACCAAAATGAAGGGATCCAAACGGCCCCTTATAGTAATTGACATGATGAGTGTGTTGCAAAATGTAGATTGTGGAGAAATCCAGGAGATCCGTATCTTAAATTGTAGCATTATTTTGATTTTCTGTTACTTGGGTTACTGTGGTTATGTAACACATG
>BCLH01000559.1:76559-91237 GCA_001602315.1 Zoysia pacifica | reverse complement strand
TTCATGTAAGTGATGCGGCTGGTATTATTTAGCTTCATGCTCAGTGTACTAATCTCTCCTGAAACTTGTCATGTAATTTTCCATGAACTTTGTTTCAGGGAGCAGGCTATAAAGAAGGTGTATGTTGGTGGCATCCCTTACTATTCATCTGAAGATGACATAAGAAGTTTCTTTGAAGGATGTGGTAGTATCACAGAAATTGATTGCATGACTTTTCCTGAGAGCGGGAAATTTAGGGGTATTGCAATTCTCACATTTAAGGTTAGCTTCTAACTTCTAGGTCAGTTTTGCTTATTTCAGTTCAGAGTATCTACATTTAGTTTCGGATGGCTATCTGGCTTGTTAATACCTACAATGTGGAACTCGTATATTTAGCAGCTTTAGTTTGACCTTTTTACCTTTGATTCCAGTTTTTTCATCTGTATGGTCTTGTTTCCATTTAATTTCACGTAATTGAACTAAATGAACTTGGTGCTATCGTGCATGCTGCTCAGTAAATTATTCAGCTTGCCAAAACTATGCCATTTGTAATTTATATTTTTTGTATATTGAACCTGATTATTTTTTTTATTGTCAGACTGATGCCGCCGCACAAAGAGCGTTGGCTCTTGACGGTGCAGACATGTAAGTACTGTATATACATCTGTATAGATTGCATTCCTTTCCTTTGGTTTAATCATTAATGGAAGTTCTTGTTATCTATTTCAGGGGAGGGTTTTATTTAAAAATTCAGCCTTACAAACATAATAAATCTGACCATGTAGCTCGCCAGAAGGAAGATTTTGCACCAAAGTTAATAGAGGGATACAATAGGATATATGCTGGAAACCTACCATGGGACATAACAGAAGATGATATAAAAAAGTTCTTTTCTGATTGCAAGATTTCATCCATCAGATTTGGAACAGACAAGGAGACAGGTGATTTCAAAGGCTATGCACATGTTGATTTTTCTGATGGCACATCTCTTGCTGTTGCTCTGAAGCTTGATCAGAAGGTGATCAAAGGGCGTTCAGTCAGAATCAGATGCGCTGTTCCCAAAAAGGATAACCAGAAGGTCAATGACAATGGGAAACAGGATTCTTCAAAGAACAAGATTCGGACATGCTATGAATGCGGCACCCCTGGGCACCTCTCTTCTTCCTGCCCCAATAAGAAGGATTCTGCGACAATAACTGATGAAAAGAATATTAATGTCGATTCAGCCACAGGATCATCTAAGAAGAGGCGGACATGTTATGAATGTGGAACTCCTGGCCATCTCTCATCAGCTTGCCCAAACAAAAAGGCAGACTCTGTTTCTAACAACAAGGAACCTGGTGATGATGCAAAGCCTGGACCAACCATGGTGCCTTTAGAAAAGAAAGGAGGTGATGAATCAACTGTGGCGCCTTCAAAGAAGAGGCGGACATGTTACGAATGTGGGACTCCTGGCCATCTTTCGTCAGCTTGCCCAAACAAAAGAGATGCATACTCTGTTTCTAACAATAGGGAGCCTGATGATAACTCATGGGCTGCACCTGTTACTGCTCCCGAGGAAAACAATGTGGTTGATGAATCAAATTCAGTGCCTTCAAAGAAGAGGCGGAAATGCTATGAATGTGGCATTTCTGGCCATCTCTCATCAGCTTGCCCCAACAAGGCAATCGAGCCTGTTCACGTTGAAGAGAAACCCACGGACATCTCAAACACCGTATCTTCAGCCGTTGCAGATGAAACGAGGGCCGGTGACGACACAAAACCTGCGCCTGCAAAGAAAAAGAAAAGGAGGACGTGCTACGAGTGTGGCATTGCGGGCCATCTCTCGTCAGAGTGCCCGAACAAGGCAGCTTCTGAGGTCAAATGATTGGAACAACAGTTGTTTGTTTTTCCCTGGTTCAGGATTTAATTCCACTCTTTTCCGTGCTTTGTTACATTTGAGCAGAGATTTTATCTCTGAAGGAAAAGTTGTCAGTAGGTTGCAGTCTGACCGTGAGACGTTTCAGCTGGCACTGTAACTGTGTAAGCACTATAGGCAATTAATTCAATCCTATCAAATTTTGAATGCATGGTAAAGTGTACGTTGAGTTATTATTCATCAGTTGGAAAATTTTGCTGGAATCATCGTGTATTCACATCATAATAATTAATCGTAACTAATTCATGCTGACCCCATGCTGCGCACTCTCTGTCCCGATCCGATTCAGTCACCACTTGCTCTTCATGACGATGGCACTGCACTCAGCTCGACCCCATGTCTGCTGCTAAGTCATGGAGGCAGATTCATCGAGGAACACAGCCGTCTGCATCATCATCACAGTGGAGATCGACATGGAGACGCCAACCAAAACCGTAGAAAAACAAGGAGAGAACTCCTTCTGAAAAGAAAAGCAAAAAAGCAAAGCAGTGTTCTTAGGTAACCGGTTTCTTGACATGGAAGAGCGACAGGTTGCTGACGACGTGCTAACATGATTGGCAATATGCATCATGGTACATTTTGATAGTGCCCCAATTCACTCACATCTCGTATATATCGAAATTGTTGTTCTTCTTAACTCTGCATATCATCTATATATACAAAATAATTTATGAAACAAGAGGAAAAATCTAGTCAGACGATCAAGGAGGCAGATAATTGTCTTGACATTTGTCTTTGCTGATAGATCCTTCATCAGTTCATCTGCATCTATGCAGTTCTTCAACTAAAAATAAATGTGTTACCGAATACCAATGGATAGCATCGTCGCGGCAGTACCGTCTCCCCGTATAAACTATACAGATCACTGTCGATTTAAAATTCATACTGGCTTTTCTGTTTGAAGCCGCCTGGAACCGCAACATAAGAGAGAAAGGATAGAGCATGGCTACCCAGCAGGGGCTGCCTAGGCTGAAGTGAATCTGCCGCAGCATGAAATGGCACTTCAACTGCATGATGGAACTTAGAATATGGTAAATTACGTAAGTACCTTTCAGACTAGCAGTAGCTAACTAGCTACCTGTCGTAGTGCGTCTTCTTGAAAGATTCTTCTGCATTCGAAAGAATATTCAGAAAGAAGATGCAGCGAACAGAAACAGATCAAACTTTTACAACTCTATTTTCTGTCTTCTTATTTTTACATATGAATGATACTGGTTGACAATATTTCTTTGAAAGGGATACTGGTTGACAATATGAGATGCAGCCTCAGCGTCCATTAACTTATTCTAGGTGCTATGCTCAGCAAGTTTCACGACGCGATGAAAGAAAACAACTGCGTAATTTCAAGAAGGAACCAGGATTGCTCTTTGATTCTGCAGCACCGAGATTTCAGGTACACCTAGGAAGTAAGTCAACAGAAGCAAATCGGATCCATTGGCCCCCAAAGGCTGGACCCGTGGGAAGAAATATTCTGCAGGTTTGACAAACAGATTGCCATGGTTTACTGATTTCGCTGTTGTTGAATTTTGAAGAAAATCAAGAAGCAAACTTCTACTTTTGATCTCTTATATATATCTATGCGGAGAACTGCAGGCGCAGAACAAGATGCAAGGTCGTCGGACTGAAAGGGACTGAAAAGATACTTACGTTTGGTGTCCAGGGCTTGTCTCCTGTTGCAAGTTTGCAGTGATTCAGCTAAACCAATGAGGATGAGTTGAAGAGATGTTTAGAACACCCAGCGCCAATCGTCGGTGGTTACTTCAAGCATTTTGCAAATTGCCCGTTTGTGTCAATGAGAAAATGAACATCATGAGACACATCACGATCAATGTGTGCACACATAGAAGTATTCTAAATCTATTTTAGAACAAGTTGTGGGAAGAGAACTATTATTCCTTTTTATATTGACCAAGGTGAATCGTCGTGAAGTTGTGCGAATTTTTTGTTTCCATGTAGTATGTGCTGCTAATATGATGAGACCTATGGGATGCGGCAAATATGTGTGAATCCTGAGCATCTCAGGTATTCAATAGCAGGAATTTTGTTCTCTTTCCCAACGACATTTAATCTTCAGACTTGCTTCATAGGTATGGCCTAACCCTATCCATCTGCTAGAATGAACCAATACATTTTTTTGCTTTTTGTTTCTTGAAATGTGAATATGAGCAAGATTCCATTTGATTCCTATCAAACACTTCCACTTTGTTGAGCAACCGGAGACGCTATAAACTCTTAAATCCTAATACATTGAACATCAAGATAGATGTCCTTTAGCACCGTATGAAATACTTCCTCGCGTTAGCAAGTTGCAACATGAAGAAGTAAACAATACTCAAACAAGTTCCTTTCTGTTTATATCAACAATAATTGATCGATTTAGTCCAATCAGAAACTGCAACATCGGCACAAAAAATCCAAGACACAATCATCAGCACGAGCCCGGTTCCGTTTGATTGAAGCCTCAGATCCCACTTCTCAATTTCAAGCTGGCCATTCGACTGTATGAAGTATCAAGTAGGCGCAAATCGGAAGAGCCATTTCCGATACTGCTAACGTAGTGGCAGCATTATGAGAAAGTGGAAGGGGAATCAAAGGAGCACATAGATGCAACGCACTGTTTCTTAAGTGCCATTTGCAGAAGCCATGAGACATTCGGTGATCTCTTCATCAATCAACAATAACCGGTCATTGTATCGCTGTAAGCACATGATATCAAAAAATAAATTACTCTGAGATATTGCCCAAAACATATCAAATGGATTTGTTAGTTTCTGCAAAACATGACAGGTTTCTAGAGAGGAAACAGTTGACGGAATCTGCAACAGGCCCTTACGAACTGCTAAAGTCAGCAGCCGGACGAGTAAACTATCCGGATTCCACTCCCGAAGCTTCCCTGCATTTGAATTTTGAACTGAATCAAAACACATCGACTCGGCAAAACTTGACGCCGCTTGCGGATGCACCTGTTCTTAAATCAATCATCAGAAAATCTGCCCGTCAGAATTTCGAATCCCCATACAAAGAACCTTAGACGCCTCAAAGAACTAGTATTAGTCAGTAAGCAAAAGGCAAAATGCTTCTTCGCCGCATTCGAAGGCCAACTTGTGACGTTATTCTAATCCTTAAACGACATAAAGTTGAGTGATGATGCCAATTGGTCATTTATTTTTATTTTATATGCATCTCAACTTAGCTGGTAGCCTATAAATACACTGCACTTCGATCAATGTGCATCCCCTTCATTCAGATATCTCAGCTTCAGAGATTAGTCGATTGATGATTAGTAAGAACTGATTGACAAGTGTAGCGTTGATGAAGAGGTTCGCAGTTCAGGAGGGCGAGATGGCGCGCGTGCTGATGCTCATGTCGCACGGCCAGCGGCAGGACCAGCCTCTTCCCGTCACCGGGCGCGGTGACCGCCGCGCTCCGGAGCGGGTGTTCGTCTGCAAGACGTGCAACCGCGCGTTCCCGTCGTTCCAGGCGCTGGGCGGGCACCGCGCGAGCCACAAGAAGCCGCGGCTGGACGTGGACGGGGACGACCTCGCCCTCGGCAAGCCCAAGCTCCACGGCTGCTCCGTCTGCGGCCTCGAGTTCGCCATCGGGCAGGCGCTCGGAGGCCACATGAGGCGCCACCGCGCCATGACTGGTGGCGCCATGCCACCGGTCATCGTCGTCGACAAGAAGCCCGATGCTGTTGTCGACGTCCGCGGTGACGGCGTCAAGCGCGGGCTGTGGCTCGACCTGAACCACCCGCCGTGCGACGACGCAGAGGCGGAGTGCGGCCACATTAATGCCGCCGCCGGGATCACGCTCCATCAGTTCCTGGATACGGGCACCATGGCCGTGGACTGCCTCGGCTACTAGCTAGTAAAGCAAGCTCCAAGATGCTGCTATCTTGATATCTTCCACCGTTTCAGCTGGAGAGCAATATATATATATATATATATATATATATATCTCCGTTTTTATTTCTTCTTCCTTTTGTTCTGTGGAGAAGAAACCCACATTTTGTAGCATTAGTAGAGGTTCTGAATGCACGGAAGGTTTTGAGGTTTCCTTGATGCATGCTGTTCTGCTTTGGTGGTTGACTTGGAAGCTTAACTACCAAAGCTGCTGTGCTGATTTGCCTTGGGTTCCTTGTTATTACGGATAAAAACCCTTTGGTCAAATGGCTTGATGTAATTATTTAAATATAGATAGAGATTGTGGCTTGCTTCAATTGGCAATTTATGACTCCATATATATGGTTTTTATTGATGACATCGATCATCAACTAAAAGCCCAAGGGAGTTGTTATAATAGGAACAGACTTCCCTGATGCTCGATGAGGTAAGTCGACGAGGACATCTGTTGACCACTACAAAAGTGCCCTTAGACCTCCTTTGAAGCACATAAATCTTACAAAATTTCACAGAAATCAGTTTAAAATCATAAAAAAACGTAAAAAACAGGGGGAAAAAAATCCCGTATTGGAGGCCTTAATTTTCTAATACAAGAACAGTACTGTGAGTTCCAAGTTCAGCTCCTGTCGAACAGATCGATTTGCACTAGTTAAAGCACCATGGACAGATTCAGAGCTGCAATTTTAATTAATTCAGATGGTGGTTATCAAAGTGTGCAAGCACGAAGCAACTATATATATACTCCTACATATAATATATTACGTGCTAGAATAAATCAAGTGTGTACTAAGAAGCAAAGTTCCAATGCAACTCTTGCAAGTGTCGAATACTCTATTCCATGAACAGTTTTATATATGTATGTGGAGAACTGAAGCAGTTTGTGGTATAGTCAGCAAGCAGTGACAAGTCGTGACGTACGTGTTGTAGCTTGGTGGTTGCAGCAACTAGCATGCGTGCTCTAAGTGGTACTTCCTTCGGTTTTATTCACACTGTTAAATTTTTAACATTAATTTTGATTGTTCGTGTTATTAAAAAAATTTATTCAAACATTTAAAATTTTGTTATTATTTGATTTATTATTAGTGAAATTTAAATTACGATTAATAATTTTACACATTTGAATAATTTTTTTAAAAAATAAAATAAATGATCAAAGTTGATATTAAAAATCAACGATGTCAATAATTTAAAACTGGATGGAGTATCTTTCAAAACTAAGAGCAACTTGCGATTATCAATTTGTTTGCACGTAGGATTATCGATCAACGGAATGGAACTTTACCGTCGAAACTGAAGCGGAGGAGAGACGCGGTCATCGGTGTAAGAATCATGGATGCGTTTGGTTCAACTAATTGTAACGTAATCCAACTACAAGAGTATGTGATTACGTTAAATCATGTTTGTTTAACTCCAAACGTAATCAAATACACCCGTAATTAGATACCGCTCTATTCAAAACTGATACACCTCTCTCTCCACCGTAATCGATCGATTACCGTCTCAGTGTTCTTATCGTGCAAGGCGGCAGCGGGTCTGGGCGCATGGTGATGGCCGCGCTGGGGCTCCACAACAACCGTCGAGGCAGCACCGATGGGGTGACGGCGGGACGAGGGCGGCGAGGCGAGGCGCATAGCGGCAGTCCCGCCAGGGCTCATCGAGGGGTGGCCGAGGCAGTGTCGGAGGCCGCGGAGCGTCACAATGGCGGGGCTGGGGCGCATCGCGTCAGGCGCCCCGGTGAATGGGCGGCTGAGGTAGCGCTGGTGGCGGGGCTGGGGCGCATGGCAGCGGCCGTGTTGAGGCTCGACGAGGGAGCGCCGGTGGCGGCGGCCGCGCCAGGGCCCTGAGAGTGGCGGGGTTGGGGCGCATGGCGTCGGCCACACTGGTGCTTGACGACGGCCGATTAAGGCGGCGCCGGAGCCGGCGCCGGGACAAGGGCGACGGCGTTGGGGCCGATGGCGACGGTAGCGCGGGCGCGCGACGTGTCGCGGCCGTTGGTGGGATGTCAGCGGCGGGGCTGGGGTCGATGGCAACGGCCGCGCCGGCGCTTGATGTGGGACGGCCAAGAAGACGCTGGTGGTTCGATGGGGGCGACGGGGCCAGGGCAGGTAGTGACGGCCGCGCCGGGTTGGACGAGGCTCGACGATAGCAGTGCAGCCGTTTTCATTTCGTAACAGATAATAAACCAAACAAAGTTGGTATTAACTCATTCCCTATGTAATATCAATGTAATACGAATACCATTACGATAACGTTACAAAATTTGAACCAAACACCACCCATGTTATTCGCACGTTGATTTGAGAAGAAAAATAGGCTAGCTTTGTCATTTTTTTGCTTGACACAACTTAAAACATCTGTAAATTGCTGTAGCTCTCTCTCTCTCTCTCTCTCTCTCTCTCTCCGTTTGTCCCTATAAGGTTGAATTGGCTCTTACAAAATCTTCTTGTGAAATTTCTACACTCCCAAAGATTCCTAAGATCTTAAGAGAAAAAAAATGGATTAATAGCAAGGAGGAAAGGAAAATCGCATTTTCTATTTTTTATTTTGGGCTAGAAATGTTGTATGAGCATGAGTCTGCTTGGAAAATGGCGCCAGGCGGGATTCGGGAACGTAAGAAGGGGAGGAGGGGCTGGAGCGGCCCAGAGAACGGGCACGGCCTTGCTCCGTCGTAACGGGCTGTGGCTCGAAAGGCTCAGAGCGTACTCGTTCGGCCCATGATATCTGCGCGGCCGTGTGTCCCAACTGGGCCCTTCTCAGCGTTTCGTCCGGTTTTGACTAACTTGGGCCTTGTGAAACCTGGGCAGTTGCAGATTTCAGAGCCCATCCGTGTCGAAGAGGCCGTGAATAGAGAGAGAGAGAGAGAAGGGCCCAAGAACCACCGCCGCCGCGTCGACATGGTGGTCGCGACTCGCCGTCGGTGGCAGAAGCCACAACTCCCAAGCCGGTGGAACTTGTCCATTGTCCATTGACCTGAACTAACTGAAGTGAGTTGAGTTGTCCCGAGTCCAGGAAGCTACTGTGTCGTTGGCGACCGTCGGTTGGCTTTCCACTAGCCACCGACACGCACACACACACAGAGCTGCGGTTGCCGCCGGCGAGCGCGACGTCGCTTCCACGCCAGCCTCGGCTTCGCGTCGGTCGAACGGGATTCCTCAACACCGCCACCGACACCTTCTCTGCTGTCCGATCGGAACTCACCGGCCGGGCTCGAAAAGCGCGCGTCGTCGTCCGAGTGGGCGCGCCACGTGGAGGAGGAGGGGTCCGTCGGCAGATGGGCGCGTTTTCCCTCGACCCCTGCGACCCCGGCCGGACTTGAGGAGCGCAGCGGAGAAGCAAGCGGACAGCTCGCTGGTCTCTCTCTTCTCTTCTCTTCTCTCACCGCGCGCTGCGTGACTGCGTCGCCCGGTCAGGCCGCCACCTCCCTCCGCCTTTAAAACCAGACCTCCTTCCTCTTCCTTTCCGTGGCGCCTGGTGCCTTCTACTAGTCCTCTTCGTTCCTCCTCGGCTCCTCCTCTCCCGCAGCCGTCGGCGCCAGATCTACCACCAGGTACGAACGTGCTCTCCTCCTCTCCTCACCTCTTTTTCGTTGGCCCGCGCCGCAACCACCCTGTTCCGCCGCCACGCCGGCCACCAGGTAGATCCCCGTTTCCTTCATTCCACCACTGCTCGGAAGTCGGAACGCGCGAGTTCCTGTTCTATTCTTTCTCGCAGTCGAGCAGCTAGCTGGTCGTTCGGGGAGGACGCCGCGAACTCCCTGGCTCAAAGATCTTGTAGGAGTCCTCGCTTGTATGTACCGCAAAGAAAAGGAACAGTGAAAATCAGTGCTTTCTTATTCGTTCTCAGTACCAGTTCTAACAACCAATGCGTTGCACGCACGCCTCCAGCTCCGTATACGCGCATGCGAACCGGTCTGCTGATTTTAGGAGTGTGAAACAGGCAGGCCGTTCTGCTCCTGCTATTGCACATATTGTACTAGTACATCGTTAGCATCTATTACTACTATTTTTATTGTTGCCTCATCACGCGTTATGCTCTGTTATCAGTTCGTCTGTCCATTCCATTGGTGAGGAGGGCACACAAATTGCGTGAGAATGATACTTATACTACCAGAACGACCTCAGTTCGTCTGTCCGTTTTATTTTGCTAATTTGGGCGTGTTGTTGTTCCTGATCTTCTGTTAAACACTTGCATAGTTGGACTACAGATTCTCTAACGTACATTGTTTCTTCTCCAGTAAAACATTAACTCAACTTCAATTCAAATCAATTTACTGGAAAATATTGTGATCCTTGACAGGTCGCTTTGATGGCTCCTGCCGTGGAAGCCGTGAAGAAGGAAATGAGCTCATTTCAAAAGGCTCCTGCTCTGAATGAAAGGATTCTGTCATCCATGTCCAGGAGGTCTGTTGCCGCACATCCATGGCATGATCTGGAGATAGGTATTCTATTATCCTTGACAAGCTCTTCACCTTTTTTCTTTGTTGGCATTAAAAACTTATATTTATGTACTTCATGCAGGTCCTGATGCACCTAAGATATTCAACTGTGTAAGGCCACCCTATCTTGCTTGTACATTTGATATTTCACTGCTTAAGTTTGTTTTATATCCTTCTGATAGATTCATAACAGTAGCATAATGGCTGTCTTCGTTTTTCGGGAAACAAAAACTATTTTTAAAATATAAAACGAATGTATTATTGATACCGTGCCGTTTGATGAACAGCTCATAACTTTGCCTTCATATGCCACTTCACATTTTCAAACATATTATCTCATATTTTTATTTTAGAAAAAACTCATAAATGTGGATCTTTTTCCTTTTTCAGGTCATTGAGATACCCAGGGGCAGCAAAGTTAAATATGAACTCGACAAGAAAACTGGACTGATACAGGTAAAGAAAGCATGTAGTTTCTAATCTGTTGCTCTGATTTTTGAAACCTTGCTTTATCTTCAGTTGTAAATTCCTTCTGAATTTTGCGCCTGTGCAGGTGGACCGTGTGCTTTATTCATCAGTTGTGTATCCCCACAACTATGGATTCATTCCTCGCACACTTTGTGACGATAGTGATCCTCTGGATGTGCTGGTTATAATGCAGGTGTATATTGATTTTTAGTTGTATCAACTACGATATGGTTTAGTTCTAGTCTTGGGTGTTACAAGTCTATTTGAGCCTAATTGCATTTACCATATATAGCCTTTTCTCCCTTGCTGCATATGTTGGAGATTAATATGGTAGGTTTTTGTGCATGTAGGAGCCAGTTATACCAGGTTGTTTCCTACGTGCGAAGGCCATCGGTGTTATGCCTATGATTGATCAGGTTTGCCTCCTTGTTTCAACTTTGAAATTTTATGGCTTTGCAAGGATTCTAATGCCTATTTGTTTGTACAGGGAGAGGCAGATGACAAGATAATTGCAGTATGTGCAGATGATCCTGAATACAAGCATTACAACGACATCAAGGAGCTTCCCCCTCATCGCTTGGCTGAAATCAGACGCTTCTTTGAGGACTGTATCCTTTTAATTTACTCAGTATTTTTATTGGCTTGCTAGCTTAAAATCTACTCAACAACCGAACAAATACTTACATCATTGCTTGTGAAACTCTCTGAACTTGTTCGATAACATCGACTGTAACAGATCCAGGGTTCAGCTAAGCAACATGCATTCTTACCAATGCCACGGCTTAACTGCCATATGTAACTTTGCCATTTTATGATAAATTGACCATTTACACCCTCATCATCTGTTAACCATCTCAGGATTACACAAATCTGAGTGTACCTGTGTGTTGTGTGTTCTTAGATTGAATGTTTTCTTTAACTGGGATTTTTAGACAAGAAGAATGAGAACAAGGAAGTTGCTGTTAACGACTTTCTCCCTGCAGCTGATGCTTATGAAGCCGTACAGCATTCCATGTGAGTTCTATGAACTAGTCCTGAGTCCTGGTTATGCTTCGAGCTGCAGTTTTTGTAGATTGGGTTGTCCCAAGCTGATTTGCGGCAATGTGGTGTTGTTCCGCAGGGATCTTTATGCCACCTACGTTGTGGAGGGGCTGAGGAGGTAGCCTGCTGCTGCTGCTTGGCGATTGGGTGCCTTGCTTGTCTATCACCGGCTGGGGACTGAGGAGAATGTTGACGACAAGTATTGTTATGTTGACGCTGTCATGTATTACCGCTAGTGATGAACCCTTAATCAAGTCCCTGGGGGGGAATCAGTAGGAGCTAGTAGTTACACATCTAAGTGATGAAATATTGTTTTTTAGGCTGCAATGCCTATACATTGTATTATCTGATTGACATTCTTGATATTAAATTCTTGGTGATATATTTCACCGATGGAGATTTGAGAATTTGGTCTGTTGTGTCGTCTTGTTCAATTCCCCGTCACTTGTATCGTGCTGTGCGGCCTGTTCCTTGAATTTTTGGAACATTCAGTGTCACAGCTCAGAATCTCACTGAAACAGTTGAGCCCATTCCACTCTCCTTTGACTTGTGAAGCCAATGAATAGCATGTTTGATCTGTATATTCTTATGGCACTGCTGTACCATTTCACCATGGAACTACAGGCTGAAACATTTTTTCAACTTTTTGTGAATAAGTAAACAACGATGCAGAAATTTTGAACGAGGGAATGGTTGCGCCGTCGGGATCGAAGGAAGAGATCAACAAGCAGGGGCGGCGGGGCGACGGCAAGGAAGGTGCCAAAGGAGCGGGCGGCGGTGAGAAGCAAAATATTGATACCATACTTTTCACATGGGGCCCAAAGGTTAATGTTGTGGTGGGTCCTTAGGCTGAGACTTGTTCTCCAATTTCAGTGTGGCCGATATGTTCCTTGTCCTTACCTGTGAGTACCTCGCGGTTTACATGCCCTTGCTAATGGTGTGTGTCTGCTACATATGCTTGAGTGGTACTTTTACACTGTTGCCGTTGCAAATTTTATTCTTTGTTAGATGTGTCTGAAGCTCAGGCTCAAAACATATCGGCCCACCTTCGCACATTGCCATCTCAGCAATTCCAGAAATGCTATGCGAGAACAGCTCAGCATGCCTTTCTTTCTTCATTAGTTGCTTGCAAGAATAATTGTACAGCTGGTCATAATTGCTTCAAGTTGTTCATGATCAGACATTCCTTGTATGAAATGAATATAAAAAATGTTGCTTGTAGGCTCATTGGCCGTAAGTAGGAAATCTGCATGAGATATAATTATAAACGCTGTGAGCTGTTTTCCCTTTGTATAGCTATTCTCCATTGTAACTGGTGAAGATATGATAAAATTGAAATTATAAATACAATGATGAAATGTATCAATAATAATTATTCTTTCTGTAAAACTATATCCGTAGTACTGTTTAAATTTTCTGGAAATCCTTCTATGTTGATCTTTTAGCCATGCATCACGGGAATAATTGCCAATTTGACAGTTCAGACCACTGATAATGCTTTTACATCCATGTGGTCCTATTGGTTTATTTTTCATAAAATGTTGGCCCATCACTATTTGCATTGAGGAACTTTGTGTGCAAATGACAACTTGTGGCATCCTACTTGATGCCGTATACCGACAAATATTTTGGCAGCCAACTTTGATGCCCATCTCTGCTATGAAAGGAAGCCGCCAAAAGAATGGAATGGCATCAGCAACTGAAGACCGCCGTGTTAAATGGGCTCCTGATGTGTATGACCCACCTGTGACATCAGTGTGCCATTCAGTCAGTAGTAACCATCACTATCAACGTCGGTCTAAGCCCCGTAAGAAGGATAATAAGGAGAAGAGGGAGAAGAAAAAACAGAAGAAGAAGCAGAAGACAAAGTCCAAGAAAAACCACCAAAATTCTACCCAGAATTCATTCGTACTGGAGACTCCTGATCTTGGGTATGATCTTGCATTTTCTCTCTTCCTGTCTATACACAGCTCACAGACATGTGCATGTGAAATGTTACTCATATATGCCCATTTGACTTATTAGGTTGGAAGATGTTAGCACCTTTTTAAACGGTCAGTCTTCACCAAACAATCTTGGGAAACATGAGGCGATGATATTGGAGCACAGTATTGGCAAAGAAGCTAAATGCGGAAGCAGCTTCCTGCGCCGGTCCGTCTCAAAAATGCATTTCCCGATCGCTGAAGCTACCTGAGAATCTCTCAACTTCTGCCAATGCTACCTCATTGTGTAAATATGGTGGTTGTATATAAATAAGTGCAGTTTGCTGTTGTCGTGTGTGATGTATTGATGTGTAACAGGGCTTCTACCTTGTGATTTGGAGCAATAAGCATAACCTTTGGGACATCACATTTATGTTATGATGGATAAGTCTCACCTTGTGTTTTGTATGTCTTGATGGACGTGTGTTTCTTGAACCCATGAGACTGCAATTGTTTCCTTGCCTATGATTTGTTAATTTCTTCCTGTAGCATTGGCGGTGGTTTTAAATTTTGCTGCCTGATTGAATCGAATGAACGATTGGTCAGTCGAAATGCGGGCATCGATGATCATCAAGGATACTCTGAGCTCCAGGTAAATGTTGTCAAACAGATTATTGGAAGAAAATTCTGTTGGATTTCAATCAACCTATAGCCATCGTCCAGCTTAAAACTTCTACATCTTTCAACTAGATCTCAGGGGAAGAAAACATTGGCTCTCTAATAGAATACATCCACCATAGTGTTGCTGATCTTTGCCGGTTACGTCAAGCCATCGAGAACATTTATCTTTGCAACGGATGCAGCTCAACAGTTGCCTCAGGGCAGCACTAACTTCTCCTCTTTAGCTCACACTTAAGAAGCAACGCCACCAGCACAGCCATCTTCAGTTTGCACGGCGTCTGATCACGTCAATCCCAACCTCCGCTGCATCGGTCGCCTGCGCAGACCATCCT
>BCLH01000559.1:51551-67502 GCA_001602315.1 Zoysia pacifica | reverse complement strand
CAGAAACTCGCGAAAACACTGGGAAAGAGGAAAATTGTTAGGGTTAGGGTTGAAGAGACCCCCAACTCTTTTATATCCTTCGAAAAAAAAGCGCATCTGTCAGATCTCGATCCCACGATCTAGATCGCACGATAGATAGGGCAGATTTGACCCAAGAGAGAGAGTGAAATTTCGGCCCAAGCCCAAGTTGGCTTGCATGAATTGCAAAAGGCTAATGGGCCAGGCCGAATTTCAATTTCGGCCCAAAAAGAAAAGTTTTTCCATTTCTTTTTCAGAGACATTTTTAATTGATTAATTAGGTAATTTTTTACCTAGTTAAATCTGTTAAAATTTGAACCAACGAGATAATTTTGACAGAACAGAAAAATAAAGTAAATGCTTCTGAAAATTAAAGAAATTTTATTTTCCGCTGCGTACTTAAAAAAATTATTTTCATTATTAAATTCGAACCAACGGGAGAATTTAATTTTGGAAAAATAGTAATAAATTTTAGATAATTATGATATTGTTATTTTCTGACCAACGTTGATAATAACAGTATTATAATTTTTGTAATTGATATTTTATGCATTATTTCTATTTCTGCCCAACGGTGACATAGATTTAATGTATAATATAAAATTGTGTGTCTTATTTTTGACTAACGTTGAAAATAAGACATATAATTTTACTGTTATTATGTTCTCACTTTATTTGATTTATTTACAGGCGGATACAACTTAATGAGTTGTATCAAAGAGATTCTCACTCTCAAAGGTGACAACTATAGAGAGTGGAAAAAAAAGATAGACCTAACGTTTATCTTGGCTGAGGTGGACTGGGTTGTCACCATAGCATGTCCCACTGAGCCTGAGGAGCCAGTGAGGAAAGAAAATGAGACTGAGGCTGCTTGACAGACCAGACAGAGAGACTATGCTCACTTAAAGATGTTCTATGACCTTGAGCATAGAAATTGGACTACAGCCAACAAGAAGTGTATGGTTGTGATAAAGAACACGATTGAACCTGCAATTATAGGTTCAATCGCGGAGTGTGACACCGTCACAGAGTACCTTAAAAGAATAAAGAGTCAGTTTACTGGCTCTTCAAAAAAATATGCCACACAAGTTATTAAACAACTTTTGACAGAAAGGTACTCTGGTGGTAATGGTGGCATTAGAGAGCATATACTGAGAATGAGCAACATGGCATCGAAGCTCAAACTAATAGATCTGGGTCTCAAGGATGCACTTCTTATGCATCTGATTTTTACTTTTTTGCCAAAAGAGTTTGACACGTTTATTGTCAACTACAATATGCAACCCGAGTCTTAGGACTTGGAAAAATGCATAACAATGTGTGTGCAAGAGGAGGACAGAATTAAAGCTTCACATGGTGATTCTATTAACTATGTGAAGTATAACAAAAGAAAGAACTTCAACAGCTACTCCTCAAAGAACAAAGGAAAAACCCCTGGCTATCAGCCTCAACAGAACAAATTTGCAGTAGATAAGGATCAGTGTCTTCACTGCAAGAAGACGAGACACTACAAGAAGAATTGTCCCTCCTATTTAAAGGTGATCATGGCAAAGAAAGGTAAGAACATTATTACCTTTATAAATGAATTCCTATATATGCAGTATTCGAAATCTACATGGTGGATTGACTCTGGAGCAACTATTCATATTGCTAATTCATTGCAGAGATTTCGTTCGACGAGGACTATGCAAAGAAGCGAAAGATGCATTAAAGTTGCAAATAGAGTTCAAGCTGAAGTTGAAGCCGTTGGCGATTTTTCATTAGAGCTAGCGGATAGCTTTATTCTTATACTTAGAGATGTTCTCTATGTACCCTCTTTACAGAGAAATTTGATTAGTGTTTTATGTTTGGATAATGATGGTTATGATTGTCACTTTAAAAATGGCAAGTGTGAAATAATGCTTAATAAAAAATGTGTTGGTCTTGCCATCTTACAAAATGAGCTTCATTTGCTATCACTACGTGATGATGTGAATGTCGTATGCGATAATGATAACGTTACGTGCGAGATAAACGAATCCTCGTCTATGAATGAAAATAGAAAACAAAAAAAAACTCTAGATGACTCGTCGAAATTATGGCACTATCGTTTAGGCCATATTTCGAGGGGGAGAATAGAAAGACTAGTTAAGAATGATATTCTTTCTCCACTAGAGTTCTCAGATTTAGAACAATGTCGAGATTGTATTAAAAGAAAATAAGTAAAGAAAATTAAGAAAGATGTAAAAAGAAGCACATGAGTTTTACAAATTATTCACACGGATATTTGTGGTCTCTTTTCTATGAAGAGTATAAATGGTTATGACTTGTTCATAACATTTACGGATGATTACTCCCGATATGGATATATTTATCCAATTAAAGAAAGAAATGAAGCCTTGGATAAATTTAAGATATTTAAGGCTGAAGTTGAAAACCAACAAGATTTAAAGATAAAGATAGTCCGATCTGATCGTGGTGGAGAGTACTACGGTCCGCATACTCCGTATGGACAAGTTTCTGGACCTTTTACAAGGTTTCTACAGGAAAATAGAATAGTGGCCCAGTATTCTATACCGGGCGAACCTCAGCAAAATGGAGTAGCTGAAAGACGCAATCTTACCCTAATAGATATGGTGCAAAGCATGATGAGCTATTCCACACTGCCATTGAGTTTGTGGATGGAGACATTAAAAACTGCTATTCACATTCTCAACAGAGTACAAGTAAGTCGGTGTCGAAAACACCGTACGAATTATGAACAGGTAGAGTTCCCTCGTTAAACCACTTACGAGTGTGGGGGAGTTCAGTTGAGGCTAAAGTATTTAACCCAAACATTGGGAAGCTTGATCCCAAAACAGTAAGTTGCTATTTTATTGGTTACACAGAAAAATCAAAAGGTTATCGTTTCTACTGCCCAAACAGACATACAAGTTTGTAGAAACGAGATACGTTGTCTTCTTAGAGGATCAGATGATGAGGGGGAGCATGGTAGCTCAAGAGATTGATTTTAAAGAGAAACGGGCGTATGCGCCCACTCCGATGATTTAAGAGCCATTCTTTACACTATCTGCTGTCGCTGCATCGACAGTGCGAGATACTGGGGTGCAAGCACCTGTTATTGTTTCTCCTGTGGCAACAATGAATGAGAATGTGATCCTATAGAACCCGTTGCTCATGATCCTATAGAACCCGTTGCCACAGATGAGGAGGAGCAACAACAGCCTCAAACAGAAAATGTACAGAATAAAGAGGACTCGAGGAGGTTTCAAAGAGTAAGAAGATCAGCTATTCCTGATGACTATGAAGTTTATCAGACAGAAAAATTTTAAATGGAGGATGATCCCACCTCATTTGAAGAAGACATGAGAAGCGAAAACTTTTCAAAATGGCTTGAGGCCATGGAAGAAGAAATGAAGTCAATGAAGGCTAATAAAGTCTGGGACTTAGAAGTAATTCTTAAAAGAGCCAAAACAGTAGGCTACAAATGGGTCTACAAGACAAAACTCGACTCCCAAAAAAATGTAGAAAGATATAAAGCACGACTCGTGGCAAAAATCTTTACTCAAAGAGAAGGGATTGATTACAATGAGACCTTTTCTCCGGTCTCATGTAAAAATTTCTTCAGAATCATAATGACACTAGTGGCTCATTATGATTTAAAGTTACATCAGATAGATGTAAAGACAGCATTTCTCAATGGGGATTTGGAGAAAAATATTTACATGGCACAACCGAAAGGTTTTGTCATGGAAGGAAGTGAAAAACTGGGATGCCGTCTAAAAAAATCGATTTATGGGTTAAAGTAAGCTTCAAAACAATGGTATTTGAAGTTTGATAGCACGATAAAAAAATTTGGGTTTAAAGAAAATATTGAGGACAACTGTGTTTATTTAAAGTTTAAAGATGAGAAGTTTATCTTCCTAACCCTATATATAGATGATATCTTACTAGCTAGTAGTGACGTCAGTCTGCTACTGGAGATAAAGAAGATTTTGTTCTCAAACTTTGATATGAAAGATCTTGGTGAATGTTCTTTCGTTCTGGGAATCAAAATTCACCGAGATAGAAACACAGAGGTATTGGGACTATCACAAAAGGCATACATAAAGAAAGTGTTAAAGAAATATGATATGCATAAATATAGTCCATCACCTGTACCTATAGTCAAGGGCGACAGATATGAAGATTTTCAATGCCCCAGGAACCAATATGAGATCGATCAAATGAAAGCGGTTTCATATGCTTCAGCTGTCGGAAGCTTACAGTATGCTCAAATATGTACACGCCCTGACTTAGCATTTGTTACCGGGTTACTTGGCAGATTTCGAAGCAATCCTGAAATAGAGCATTGAAAATTGATAAAGAAAGTCTTGCGTTATTTGCAAAGAACAAAAGGCCTTACGATGACATACAGAAAATCAGATTCACTCTATATAGTGGGGTACACAGATTCTAATTATGCGAGAGATGATAGAAAGTCTACATCCGGATATGTGTTTACTCTCGCTGGAGGAGCTATTTCGTGGAAAAGCTCAAAACAAACCGTCACTACATCGTCCACAATGTATGTCGAGTTTGTAGCATGTTATGAGGCTACGGGGCAGTTGAACTGGCTTAAGAAGTTCATACCCGGTTTAAAAGTGGTTGACGACATCTATAGACCACTTAAGTTGTACTGCGATAATGAACCCGCAGTAACGTATGCACACAACAATAAGTCAAGTGGTGCTGCTAAACACAATGACATAAAGTACTATGTTGTGAAAGATAAAGTTCGGGATCAAATCATAAGTCTTGAGCATATAAGCACCGCAAAGATGCTAGCGGATCCGCTTACTAAAGGCTTACCACCCAAAGTATTTATTGAGCATGTTGTCGGTATGAGTTTAAAGAAAAGCCTATGATTCCTGAACTAAAAGATGGCCCAAAATGTATAGTAACTATTTCAGAACAGAAAAATATATTGTACCTGTTAAGTCTATCGACACGTTGAGGCAGTTCTATGCATTAATCTGTAATGGAATGAGTGAAGTTAAAAAGCAATAGAGATAAAAATATAAAGTGAGATCAAGGGAGAGAATGTTAGAAATTGATCTCCACCCGTTTTGCCCCAACGGTCTTAATGGTTCCTTGACCTAATCACGCCTTGATCGGAGGCGCCTAGCCCATTATGACTGGTGGGCCTCTGTCGTCAGCGCCATAATAACTAGAGGTGAGGGGTCGGCCGGGACTTCATGACCTAAGTTCGTCTGTACCGCCGCACCCTACCAACATCTCTAAACCCGATCTGTGAGGGGGCGTTGTGCCGACGGAAAGCACCACCGCCGCCACCGCTATGACGACCGCTACTGGGAGATCGACGACGTCGCTGTGACTCCAACGTCACTGCCCTCTCCACCGACCGACGCTGCCCAAGCGTAGAGGACAGCACCGACAAAGAGCAGATGGTCGGATCGTCTTCCTCGACTCCGACGACCAGATCCGAAGGTATTGACCATCTCCGAACCACAGATTTATTACCAATACGAAACTCTCGGATCTACACTCCTAGACACCGGGAAAAGATAACAACACTATGCATTGTTGTTAGAGCAGAGCCAAGCAAACATTTTCAAAACTTGATGATCAGAAGTAACAACATGATCATGAGTATTGAGCTACTACGCTAAAGTTGCACCTAAAAGTTTAAGTTGATAGGAAAGTATATATAACGATGACTATATATCTAAGTTTTTCGAGAATGTATATAGCGCACACAAAATCAAAGCCTGCTACGTATGTCAACAGGCGAGCCCTCGGTAGTCATGGCTCACCGACGATCCATTGCAAATTCACACATGGATCACATTGGAACAGAACATGACCATGCACGAGAGAGATAATTGAAGAAAATAATTGAATTTGCCACCTGTGTCACCATCGTATCCTCGATGGCTGTAGTATCTACTGCACGATACCTGATGAATGATGATGAATTATTTCCTTCAACAAGAAAAGAAAAGAATGATGCTAACCAAAGTTACATATACGATGTACATACATGCAACATACTCCCTCCCTTCTAAATTATTATTGCCAGTTATTTCCAATTTTAACTAAGTGGTGACACAAATTTAAAACAGAAGGAGTAAATCTATAACGGTGCAGAAAAAAAAGGACCAGATAATATATGTAGATTATTATTATGTGCCCTAATTAAAATTATTCAGCTCATCAATTGTACTGATAATAGTGCAATCTACTCCCATCTTTTTTAAATTGTTGTCATTGGGACAACAAATTTAATTTTAAACTAAATTCATACCGTAACAATAACCATTTAAAAATAGGTCGAGTACTAGCTAGCACTTCCTTCGATTTTAAATTATTGACACCGTTGGCTTCTAACATCAATTTTGATCATTCGTCTTATTAAAAAAAATTGCTAGTCATGATTTAATTTCCACTAATAATAAACTAAATAATAATATAATTTTACACATTTGAATAAATTTTTTGAATAAGATGAATGGTCAAAGTTGATGTTAAAAATCAATCGTGTTAATATTTTAAAACCGGAGGTAGTAGTTCATTCAACTCTGGTCCCAGAGGATAGCTGTGTGATTGGAACATGCGATAAGCATTTTGGCGGACATGCATGGTGGCACGATCCGTCCATCGCTGTCTCTTTTAATCCTTGCATGCGACGTGGCTCCATCTCCATGGATCCAATCTCATACTCTCTCATCGATCCATGCACGTTTAACATGCGAGGCTTATTTCTACTGTTCTTTTTTTTTCTTGGGACCCTTGATTCTATATACTGATCTTAACAGCTCACTAACAGACTAGATACTGACTCTAGTTCTTGTCTCGTGTTAGACGTGGGATATTTAACTTTTTACCACTCGATTCGACGGTCTTTAAAGATTTACCATTAAATTGACAACCTTGAATTGTTTGACATCGGGACGATGAATTCTTCTAAATCATACCATTCAATCCATCATTAACCTTTTTTCGCGTTTTCTTTTCTTAATGACTCAATCTACCATGAGCATTTACTGGCGATGACGAGCAGTGTGCCGCCGGCGCCGGTGGCGAGTGGTGCTGCTACCGGTGGATGAGCCGTGCGGCCACTAATCCTTTCTTTCCCTTCCATGGTCGAGTTCCCAACATGCTGTCTCCCCTCCGATTCATACATAAATTTTCTTTGCTTTGTCGCTGTCCGTCATTCAGCTGGAGAAGAGAAGCGTCCAGTTTCAACGAGCCAAGGAAAGCTAAGGACTCCTCGTCGCGGAGTAGCTCGGCCATGGCGGGAAGCAAAGATGCACCCAAGAAGTCTACGAACCCGCGCCTGACGCCGCCGTCCAAGCTCAGGGACACCGGATTCCTGGACGAGGGTGGCTGGCCAAGCAACCGCGGCGGCGGGGCCATGTCCTCGGCCTCGGCGTTCGTGCCCAACGGTGCCACTTCCTCTGCCGCGGTGTTGCGAGCTCGCCGAACGACGCCCCGGCTACGTCGAACGCCGTGGTCGATTACGGTCCGGTGAGTCCTCAGATGGGGATGAATGTCATTAAGAAAAGAAAACGTGAAAAAAGGTTAATGATGGGTTGAATGGCATGATTTAGAACATTTTGTCGCCCCGGTGTCAAATAATTCAAGGCCATCCAATTTAATGGTAAATTTTTAAAGGTAATCGAATCGAGTGGTAAAAAGTTAAATATCCCATTAGACGTAGATGCCTCTCTGCAAGGAATTTCAGGCTTGAATTACAGAGGAAGAAAATCGGTATTATTCAAAATACTGTCTCATGTACAAGGTCTTGTATTCATATATCTAAGACAAACTAAGGCTGCGTTTGGTTTTGTTGGAGCTTTTTTCAAAAATATTTTTTTTGATCAATCCATCCAGCATTATGCATGGAGGATATTTTTCAGAGCTGAATGCCTCTCTCTCTCTCTCTCTATCTATCTGTCCCTGAACCAAACAACTACTGCTCTACTGGCGAGCATCACTCATGCATGCTCGAGGCACGCAGCCTGTCAATGCACGTCCAGCCGATAGCGACGCAGGATATTGTGCAGATTTTATCTGGATTTTATTTATAAACTTGTATAATAGGAACTGGTGGTCGAAATTATTTCTTGTACTATTATTCTGCAGTAGCAATATATATACTATTCTTATGCAGTAGCAATATAGTAGTACTATTATTCTGCAGTACAAACATGTGCTCAGAAGTTGATCAGATGAGGAACGTTTGATGTAGACACGGGACACATCACCAAATGCCGACACAGAGATATTTCTATTTTTGGAGTGATGAAAAATGAAAATACAGAGAGCGATATTATACTCAAAGAATATTAGAGACCCAAGAGGCTGGCTATAAACACCCCCAAACCAGATGAAAGAAACCAGAACGACGAAGCCCAGTATCTAGTTGCTTGCAAGTCCAGTGCTAGCTAGTAATCATGGACAAGCTCGGTGGGCTACCTGCTAGTCCGTTCCCGTTCCTGCACGGCCACGACAAGCCTCAGGGAGAAGCAGCACGACCAGAGGAGTCGTCTGCCGGAGCTGGAGGCGGCATCGCCAAGAGGTGGCGCGAGCTCCAGGGCGCGCACTCGTGGACCGGCCTCCTCGACCCTCTCGACATCGACCTCCGCCGGACCATCATCAACTATGGCGAGTTCGCGCAGGCGACGTACGACGGGTTCAACACGGAGCGGCGCTCTCCGCACCGCGGCGCGTGGACGTACGGCGCCGACGAGCTGCTGCACGTGTCCGGCGTGGGCAACGCCGGCCTCTACAAGGTCACCAAGTTCTTCTACTCGACCTCGACTCTGCCGCTGCCGGCGGCCTTCCTGCTGCTGCCGCTGGCCGCGCTCAAGGACGTCTGGTCCCGGGAGTCCAACTTCATGGGCTACGTCGCCGTAGCCACCGACGAGGGCGCCGCCGCGCTGGGGAGGCGCGACATCGTCGTCGCGTGGCGCGGGACCATCTGTCCCATCGAGTGGACCAAAGATTTGGACGTCACGCCGGCGCCGGCCGCGCCGGTGCTGGGCTCCGTGGCGTCCAACCACCGGTTCGCCATGGTGCATCATGGGTTCCTCTCGTTGTATACGTCCAGCAACGAGCAGTCCAAGTTCAACAAGACCAGTGCCAGGGACCAGGTAATTATTAGCGGAATAGCTAGCCAATTGTTTGTGCAGTAAGTACTGGCCATGCACAACCTCGGCGCTTATTATTCGTCAACTAAATATTAACGCAAGCAGTATTGTTCAAGGTTTTTGAGGAGGTGAGGAGGTTGATGGAGCTGTACAAAGACGAAGAGACGAGCATCACCGTCACCGGGCACAGCCTCGGCGCGGCGCTCGCCACGCTGAACGCCGTCGACATGGCCGCCAACGGCGTGAACGCCCCATCCAACTCGTCCAAGCCGTCGTGCCCCGTGACGGCGTTCGTTTTCGCGTGTCCGCACGTGGGGAACGCCTTCTTCAAGACGGCGTACCAATCGCTCGGGGACCACCTCAAGTCCCTCCACATCAAGAACTTCGGCGACGTCGTGCCGATGGTGCCGGCGGTGTCGTACGTGGACGTGCACGTGCCGCTGAACCTCGACACGAGCCGGTCGCCGTTCCTGAACTGGCCGCTGTCGCCGGCGTCGCTGCACAACCTCGAGCTCTACCTGCACGTCGTCGCCGGGGAGCAGGGCAGCCGCGGAGGGTTCAAGCTCGAGGTGGAGCGCGACGTCGCGCTGATCCACAAAACCGCCGACGTTCTCAAGGACGAGTACCCCGTGCCGGGGTGGTGGTGGGTACCTCAGAACAAGTGCCTGATCAAGAACGATGACGGCAAGCTGGAGCTCAGTGACTTCAAGCACATCTAGGGGACGCCCTTTACCTACCGGGCTCTGTCATGCGTCCGAAGCTGCCATCTTATCTTATTACGTGTTCATGCATTGATGCATGTACGTTATGTTTCAATATTTCGATTACTGTTGAATAAGCTTCTCTGTTTGTAATATGATTTGTAATAAGGAGATCGAATGTACATGCATGCTTTTGCTGACTTCAAGCAAAATAATAATAAGCAGTCATATAAAAAATATTTGAAATAAAATACCTGGAAAATTATTTGAAATAAAATATCTGGAAATTGTATCTGATAACTTCAGATTGAGTGAGTCTTTGTAACGTAGGAGTACATTTACCCACCCAGTATGGCCTTACTTTTATTTCCCATTAGCCAAGAAAAAAAATCCTTATAAACTATGTAAAAAAAGGAAAAAAAATGAAAGAGAAAAACTAGTAAAATCTTTCAACGTTCTGATTACTGTTTAATGTGCGTATGATTATTTTTCATAATGTTTGAACTTTGTTTTGTTTGAAGACTGATGCGGTGCGCGTGGTTCTAATTTTATTCTTCGAATCAACATAGTACTGTATATAGCAATAGACGATAATATTACTCGGCGAGATAAGTGTTCTGTATTGTACAATAATTGAAAGTTGGAGAACCGGTGCACAATAATGCTGCTACGTAGTACTAAGGCCATGCATGCAGCGACCAACTGAAAATCTCACCCGATCTCGAATCGGATCCGATTCCTCTGCATTAATGCACAGGAACACTGTTTACAGTATAAGTTTCGGTAATGTTCGTCCAGAAGTACTGTTCATCGAGAGCACTGTAGAACCAAATTTGGATTGTTCATTTTCGATCCAAATTTTCTGCTATAATATTTGTCTGTATTTTGACCAGGACTTGGATCGTCTCGAATAGCCATCGACATGTCGCCGTCACTGTCCGCGCTGCTCTCGTGGCACAAGACTCGAGCAAGACAACCGAGTGTGAGGACGACAAATAGTAGTTTTGTCAAGGCGCCCATGCATGCATGTGGATGGTACCATAGGCCACATAGCTTAGAGTCTGTTGGGTTGTACTGGGACAGGGACGGGTCGACGTCTCGGCCACCGTCTACGGGATCAAAATTCTATGTTGTAGCGTGAGATGCTACACTGCTAATTGCAGACTACAGCATCGATTCTGTATTGCTATAGTATCAACGCGTTAATGTTCACTAGAATTTTACTGTTTATTTTTACACTGTAGCATTAAATCCGAACCGTTTATGTCAGATCGTGTGACTGAAAACTTACCTAATTCTAAAACAGTAAATCCTCTTAATTTACGCGTACCGAAAAGGATATCGATGGCCGTTTTGTGATATCCGTTCAAGTGAGAAAAAAAGATAAATATTCGATCGTAGAATGTAGAATAATTTGTGTTAACTTTTTTACGCGATAAATACTCGACCGTGAAGTGAAATGTGAAATAACTCGGGTTAACTTTTTTACGCAAAGTGAGGACAAAAGGTTAAGCAGTTATTCTACGAGGTGAGACCCGTACGACGTGCAATCAGATCGAGAGCCGTATTCTGGAACTGAGATATTATAGAATAGTATTAGAGTCGACTCTTGCGGTTTTACGAGTATGTACGTGTCAAAAGCGCGGGTATGATATGCATGGCACGTGAGCTCAGCGTGCACGGCATGATATGTATACTGGCATTGAACATACAGATATGGCAAGAGAAGAGATCCTAAATTCACTTCTCAAAAGAGTATGTTAAATTTTAAAAAGGAGAGAATGTGATATCTCGGTTCAAATGAGAAAAAGAAAGGCACGGTGACTAGTATGAGTTTAGTACCACTTTAAAAGTTAAGATGGTGAAGACTAATTTAAATATTCGGTCGTAGAATATAGAATAACTCGAGTTAATTTTTTTACACGAAGTAAATACGAAAGCGTAAACAGTTATTCTGCGAGATGAGATTACGGTGAGTCTAAAGGGTATTCCGAAGCTGCGATGTTACACGTCTACGGGCTCGGAGACCTTTTTATGGTCTATCTTATGGCGCAGCCGCGCAGGCGGTGGCGGAGGTTCCAGCCCAACTAGGCAACTACTGCCGGTGGTTCCGCCGTGGGTGGCGCGTGCTCTACAGAAGCTGCATAGCCGGTATCGTCGACGACGGCCATAGCAGCCAGCTGGACCGCGAGGCCACGCCAAGGTCGTCTTCCACCTCCAGCGAGGTCTCAATCATCAGCGGCAAGCATCGCCGTGATCGCTACGAACGGAAGTGTCGTTGGTAATGTCTGCTGATTTCAATAATATGATGCGTACGCTGCAGAGAATGCAAATTCGGTGTTCCCTGTAAGGCTGTAATTATTTTATTTTCGAGATGAGAAGAGAGAAATTCATTGCATGGGCACGTCGTGCACACATGGGCCGGGAATGTGTACTCTGGGCCTTTGTATCCGATTGTATTGGGCTGTGAAGAATTGATTTAGGAGCAGGCAGCCCATCTGTGGAAAGCCCAGACCAGCGCCGCTCCGTTCTCCTCGGCTGCGCAGTGGCAAACCATCCGTCTGCCTCGCCGCCGACGATCACCACCGGCCACGGTCAGTCGGATCGCGCGTTCCCCACACGTCAGCGTCTCAGTGTGTATTCGTAGTACAGTTCTATCGCCGTCCTCCGTCTCCTCGCTCCGCACGGTGCCGGCGTGACGGAGCACCGGGGAAATGCGCGCTTGCGCGCCGCCGCCCTGGCTGCTGCGACTGGTTTGTTTAGCAGCTGCTCGATCGTAGTCTTTTGTAGTGTCCTCTGCGCGTGCTGGGGTGTTCGTAATTCGTACTAAATGGTGCTAGCGGGATCACTGGGCGAGCCTACGGTGTGGCAGCGCCGTGCCTCCATCGTGCAGGCAAGGTGCTTGGTGGAATGCCTTTTAGGTGATCTCAGTGAAATGTTTTTGGATATCGGTGTCCCCTTCACTGGTGCATCCTCAATTTCTTGAGCATGCAGCTACTTCTTACGAGCCTGATCTGATGAGAGTGCTCAGCGGTAAACTTGGATGAGTTTGTTTGTTCTGCCCATTTTTGTTTTTGTTTGTGAGGAATTTTTTTGTTGTGCAGGTAATTACGTACTTCAGCTCTGTACTGACCCTCAACCCCGAACTCCGGCCCAAGGACTAAAGGTCAAGCATCAGGAAGACAACAACGACGACAACGGCGACAATTCGTCCGGTTCTAACGAGAGTGTGAAGAAGGGGAAGAACAGCAGCGGCGAGAGCGAGCCCAACTTGCTCGAGGACCTCGCGGCAACGGCGGCACGGAGAGGGGCGGAGACGATGAGACCGGCCCTACGGAAGCTCTACGTGACCCGCGCCGCAACGTACGCTAACGCGGTGAGGAGTTTCGTGGAGACGTATCGGGGAGGGATCGAGGATTAGGTGCGAGTGACCTCAAGGACATTGTGGTCTGGTCGGGCGCCAAACGCAGGGGAGGCCGAGAAGGACCTCGACGACCTCGACGCTGAGGTGTTCCCCGTGAAGGCTAAAGGTGGCCTGCCTCTACGGTTGGTTCTGCTGGTACCATCGAGCTGAAACTGAAACTGACCAGAGGTCTAGTTCACACCTCGCAGAGAATTCGATTTCGATCCGACGGCATCACTATTCACTAGCTCCCACATGACTCACCACGGCACACCCCGTGTTCCCTCCATCCGCGCCCTACGCTCGCTACCTCACCTCACGATGGGATCTTAGGGTGTCGGTTTGCTGTGCCGGCAGGTGCGGCGTGGGCCCGCCGACGAAGCCGAGTGCTCCATGATCCTTGCTTCACTGAGCTTTCCCTGTCCCTGTCCTCCCTCCGCCTCAACGATGGGGACGGGTTGAGGGCAGCGCCGACAAGATGATGCTGGCGTCATCGGCTAGCCAGCTATCCGGGAAGGAATCAGTGTGAAAGGCGAACTTGCTGCCGTCGCGGGTTGGAGTTGGACGCGCGCCAGCCCAGGTGACTCGCGGGCCCGCTGCATGATTAAAGGGTCGCGCGCGCGAATAGTAATTTGATGGGCCGGGCCCGTGTTCGTACGACGTTCTCTCTCTCTCTCTCTCTCTCTCTCTCTCTTCCCTCTCTCTTCAACGGCAGCAAAGCCGACACATGTTAACCTGAGCTTCCTTTGATTACGTTAAGCTGGCGCTGCCACAAATTGACTCCAGATCGATTGTGGTTGTTGTTGCAGTGACAGTGGCTCCTCCGCAAGCAGAAGAACCACGCGAGAATAGAATTAGCTAGATCTGCGACTGCGATGTGTCCACATGTGTCACGTCAAAAACAAAATCATACTCAGAGAAAGCCTTTAGTTAAAATAAAATATGAGCACGTGAACCGTGGATGGAAATCGTCCTTGTCGATCGATGCTGGATCGCAGGGAGAGCTATCATCATCATCATCATCATCAGCAAGACAATTATTCTCTGTCTAACAATTTGTTTACTCCTAGCTAATCACAGCCGGCCACTGCCCTAGTAGACTATATAGTTAATCTCAGCTAGCAGCAGCAGCCGCCTTTTGCTTTGAACTATACTAATGTTTATGCGTATAAAAGATGAACGCGTCCATCGATCAAAACGAGGGCAAAAAACTATGCATACAGATTGTATGTATAGTTTTTATTAGATAAATGAAACTGAACTTGTTTTCGACCTCAGCTTAAATCACACAGCATGATTTTTATTGCAGATTCAGGAATGACACCATCAGGCAAGCTACAACAGGGTCAGAGCTCATCATATACAACAGAGGCGGTCAAGCGAGCGAGCGAGTAGAAGGTATAGTTAGCTAGCTATGCAGCTAGATAGCAACTTTTGCTTTGCTCTTGATGTGGGACAAGCTGCTGAAGCAAGCAGCAATCAAATCGACCGAAGAGCATGTCTGCTGCTGCTGCGACCTCCATCCAATTCTTCCTTCACTACAGCTGCCTTTCTTTACCCTTGAAGCAATCATCGCCACCTTCCCTTTCAATCGTTAATTATATCTGCACAAATCGATCGAAAGCGACGTGTTTGATCGCCAGTGATTTAAAGAAGCCACATGAACAGAGACACAGATCGGTTTCATCAGCTGTATAGCAGCAACAGGAATGTCGATCGGTGTGTGATGACTCATCTGCTGCACTCGCGGCTAAAACCACGCTGTTCTTCTGTGTTTCTGTCCTCTCTCGAGCGAGCATGATTCGTTTGGGTGTCGTTATCCAATTATTTGACGATTTCTTTTTGCGAGAAAGATGAGAAACAGTGACGAAAATAATCAGAACAATGATTAGAATGTCTGTTAAGGAACATGAAGGATACAATTTTGGCAAAACGTACTACCTAGCTATAGCCTGATTTGATTTCGTTGGACCACCCTTTCGAGCGATATCTGATGCAATTCAAATGATGATTCCCTCGGATTTGTAGTGAAAGCCAGCACGCAGTTAGCTTCTTTATTCCATCGATCAATCAAAGACAGATATATCAGGTTCAGTATGTACCCGACCCTGAGCTAGGTTCGTGTTGGTCACATATCACTTCTCCTGAAAGTACAATCAACATTCTCCTAACCGACTGGAGCTATTTATTTTCAAATTATTGGTTGCTTAAAGAGTCGTCATGGAACAGAAAATTGAATGCCACGTTGTTGCGTTCAGCAGTTCTCGACTAGCTGAGCTTCAAGGACATCAGTAGCTCCGTACAAATTTCCATATCGAGCCAATATTTAGTTGTTGATGCCTGGTGCCTATCATTCTTTCTTCCCTCTGTGTAACCTCCCTGTCTAAATGAGTTGTAATTTGATTCCTGCAAATACCGCAAGGTAGAACTGCTTGTTTTCTCTTGCAACAAGCCTCTTCATTCATCAATGGAAACGAAGGTGGGGATTTCTCTTTACCCCCCCCCCCCACCACCGTTAACATTCAAAAAAAATATTTAGCTTAGAGGGTCGAACTGTGGCAGAACCGCCCCAAAACACTGGACGGCTCGTCTAGGATCGATCTCGGGTGATATTGAGCAACAATATCTAAATAGTACAACATGAGTGATAATATAAAATAAAAAACTGATTAAAGTCTTCAATAGAGTTCAAGTA
>BCLH01000559.1:10682-20938 GCA_001602315.1 Zoysia pacifica | reverse complement strand
TTTCCGTGAACCCCGAACTTTCCCGTGAACCCTGAACTTTCCCATGAACCCCGAACTTTTCCATGTTCACGAATCCCCGAACTTCCACAAAACCCCGAACTTTCATTCTCCCGTATCCACGAATTCTCGAACTCCCACAAAACCCTGAACTTTCACTTTCACGTGTCCACGGACACGGTCACAGTCCACGTGTCCATGGACACGATCACCGCTTACATGTTCACGTGTCCATGAACACGTCACAGAACTCTATGTCCACGGAGAAATCCCCGATTCTGAGCACCCATGTGTCCAGAGGCCGTGGACACAGGCCGAGCCAAGTGTCCATGTAGCCTTTGCCAGTTTTTGGTCCCAGACCAGCTGACAGCATCACCACGAAGTTCATCCCCTGTTTCGCACCTGCACACACACTACCGACAGCTGTGGACACCTGTCGGGTAGCATGTCCACGGGGGAGGTTTCCTGTTTTCCATCGTGAACACCTTGTTCGTCTCACCACCACTACACCTTAACTAAGTTTTCAGCGACCTTGGTGCCATTGGAACCATTATCTCAACTCCATCACATCGAATCCTCCAAACCTCAGCCAACCTCTGGTCTTGCCGATTCGCTTCTATAGTAAGTCCTTCGCTGAGTTTAATCGTTGTTCCTTCTTTTGGTTTTATCATTGTCAGTGCAAGTCTTTAACTATAACTCATCCTAAGCATAGATTTACACTAGCTAAAGCACGCCACAGCATAACATAACCTCATTATTTAACACACCTTAGTATGCATACCCATGTTAGCACTAAGTAATCTAGTCTAAGGTTAAACTCATAGGATTAATAGTTAAATACAAATAGCTAAATACTAGAAAGTAAGTGATTACTTAGATGGCAGCCTATAAGCATTCTGTCCTGCATTCACCCACACACATGCCACTTGCTAGTTTTAGAAGTTTAGCTATATACACTAGACTAGGTAATTGATCATTAATTACCTAAAGTAAAACACTCAGGTGGGTACAAACTAGATAGTTAATGATGATAGCATGCCCATCACCGCACCAAAAGTTATACCATATATTTAGCATAGGAGTTCAATGGTATAGTAGAATCAAGAAATATTCACTAGAAAGCCCGTGCAATATATTGACATACACTAGTGCACGTGCCACCTATTAGCACAAATGATATGATTATTTAGTTAAAAGCTCCAAATTAAGGTATGCACAAAATGACCTAAACTCCACACCGTGTTCCCGCTCGTACTAGCAAAAATACATGTTAACCCTTCATTGAACCTCACCCCAAGTTAATAGGCACCGCAACATACATGACTTGCCCTAAGTTTCCTTGCGGTGTTATCTGGTTCTTAGTTGGAGTTCTATGGATTTTATCGCTCCTTCTTGAGTGGTATTTCTTTTGCAGTAGTTTTATTAGGCTTTTCCTTTGTGTAGATAACGCTGAGTGTAAGGAAGAGTCGAGCCTCAAGAGGGACCAGAAGGTCTACGTATCAAGAGAAGCTCGTAGGTTGGGCGCGAAGCTGAAGGTTGAAGATTGAGGTCTTGAAGAAGAAGCCTTCAACCTCAAGCTTGAAGATTAAGGAATTTGCAGGCAAGCTCTAACCTCATATTGAACCTATAATTTGCTAATGCTCCTATAGTGCCTATTTATTCTGCTATGCATGATATTTTGGTTTGAAATGTTGTGTTAGTTATAATCCTACTTGTTCTTAAGTATTTATATTTATGTCAGTAACTTGCTGCATAGATATGAATACCTTTTTTGAAAACCATTGACGAAGTGTCCTTGATAGCCATAGGGAATCCGTTCCTAAATAGTTTTACGGAATGGATATTACCTTGTACTAGATCTGCTTAGGACCCCATTTACGGTGCTCCGCACCGCCGCACCATATACTATTAATTTGCAAAATGAGTTGAAAGAGTTTGGTGGTGTGAGTACAAATAAAAGGGGGCGAGATTAGAACAACTGGTGCTAGGTGAAGAGGGGATGTTACTGGCCGTGGGGTGGGGCTCACCTGAGGTGATGGTGATAGGTGTGTAGGCTACGCTATGGTCCACTTGCCGTGGACGAGACCGCCACCCCTGCCATATAAGGACCGGTTCGTTAGCCCTCGACTTGGTAATTCTCGTGCAACCACAGAACCTGTACATTTTGGGCAGGACTTATTCCCTCTACGTATTCTTTCCACATCGAACCACTGGGGGGTCGGTAGTGAAGACACAAGGGAACAGGAGAAGGGCGTGAGATGACTCGCTGCCTGGCCTTCGACGGTAATTGCCCGCGTCACGGGAGCGTAAGCCTGCGGATATAGCCCCTGGTTTGGTAATACCCGGGGATTGGAGGGGACCAGAAAAAGGCGTGAACGTGGTGGATATTCACGACCCGGCTCCGGGAATGTACCGACGCGTCATCGACGGCCTAGAAAACCCCGAGGGATGGCCCCTGTTTGCACCTTGCGTGGAATCTGTGAAAAACTACGTAGATGTGGAATAAGCGTTATACAACTCTAATGATCAGGAGTAGCATGACCTGTGGGTACAGTGTACAACCTCTGCAGAGTTAAAAATCCTTCTGGATAGGCCGTTGTCACGGTATTGACATGCTACTGTTCGGGCGTCCTACGATTAGATTTTCTATACTGCCTTGAAGTGTGAGTGGGTGTAGCCACCTGTGCTTTGGAAAGTGTCTAGAGGGGATAGTGGAGGCCCTTCCAGTTAAAAATTAGAGAACTGGCGGGAACGGTTTGTACTCTCCCAGGTCCAACTTATTAATATATGGATAATAAATGCTTTTGCTCCCTTTTGAAATCTTCAGTAGTGAACCTTGTATAAAACTGGCTTTTTGCAACATGGAACTTGCTGCCTCATCTTTGCTACAATCAATGTACATCTATATTTATACCTTTGCTTAGTATTAGAGCTTGCTGAGTACCTTATGTACTCACCCGCCTGCATTTGTGGTTTTAGACAGTGAGGATCGCATAGATGTTGTGTTGGTTTCGTTCTGCTTCCTAAGTCTGCTTGTGGATTTGAGCTCTGGTGTTCGCTGTCTGCTCTGCTTTTAGTTGGTCAAACGGTGTAGGATTGTAGAGATCCTTATGGTGTGGCCACTAAAAGTCCTGTCTCAGGTTAGTTTTTCCTTTCGAAGTATGCTTTCGATATACATTCTGTTGTGTTGTGCGTATCAACTACTGATCCAGGGACTGATACGTGTATCACAGTGCATCTCGGAAACGGGGTGCGCTACAATGGTAGTAAGAACAAAAAGCAAAGGTTTGAACATTTTGATTGTTCTCGGTTTCTGGATGCTATGGAAACATCCAAATACATGCATCTGTCCACAATTCGAATTAGACTTGAAGTCTTGGTCTTACATGGTTTATATTAGTTTGATGGCAATCTTGTATCCTTTCGCCGGCCACTGCACATGCCTCTGCGCAAAACGCTCCCTCCTCTGATTCCCTTGAAATACTACTACAACTGGCAAGTACTCCACTCCCTAGTACTTCTACAGCACAGTGTGTTTTGACTAGCTCGTCGTCCGAAGTCTGAAGATTAGTGAGTTTTCAGATGCCCGGCGCTCGAAAACTGAGTTGATCAGATCTTCGAACGTTTGCTTCACGAAAACTCTACCGTTGTGTGCTGAATTATACACGAAAATATTGTTTTCATTTTGTTGTCTTCGAATAAGTATTAGTTCTGTTATTTCACTATCGAAATCGAAGATATCAACATCAACCATTGCGTATGCAGTGCACCGGGCCTCATAGTAATCATTTTGCCAGGATCCCGTGTGGAGGCGTCCGTCCAGTCGAGGAGATACGACACTGAGCCGTAGTGCCATGACAGGAGGCAGTCCACGCCATGGCTAGCAGCTACAGCTGCTCTGTCCTGTGCTGCTCTCAGAGCCAGACAGAAGTCACGATGCAAGAACTCAGCTGCGTCATGGAGAGCACATGCTCTCACGTGTTCGGTTCCATCCGTGTCTGGTGCTTAAGTCACGATGCAAGGGCTGGGCTGCTTGTGCATCGGAATCCCAAGAAAATTCATCGGTTTTAGAGTGACAGATCAAGCTGCACAGGAAGAGTTATTTTAGGCGACTAGACGTTTGGGCCAACGTCATTGTGTAGTACATAGGATCAATCAAACGCATCCACTTGGCTCCTCCAAATTCAACGTCCGCATCTGTTTCCATTCCCCCCAAAGCAGTTGCTCACAGAACCGTCTCCTCCACCCTGCTCCATACTGTGTTTCCCTGTGTCCTCTGCGTGTGTTCTGAGCTCTGGGCATCGCAATGGCAGAGATACTGGCCACTATGGTCGTCGGGCCACTGCTGTCCATGGTGAAGGACAAGGCCTCCAGCGTCCTCCTCGACCAGTATAGGGTCATGGAGGGCATGGAGGAGCAGCACAAGATCCTAAAGCGCAGGCTGCCGGCCATCATGGATGTCATCGCCGATGCTGAGAAGCAAGCGTCTGAACACAGGGAAGGTGCGAAAGCTTGGCTTGAGGAAGTCCGGAAGGTGGCCTACAAGGGCAATGATATCTTTGACGAGTTCAATTACGAGGCGCTCCGCCGCAAAGCCAAGAAGGAGGGGCACTACCGCAAGCTCGGCATGGATGTAATCAAGCTCTTCCCTACACACAACCGTATTGTATTCCGCTACAGGATGGGGAACAAGCTCCGGTTCATTCTGCAAGAAATGGAAGTACTCATCTCTAAGATGAATGCATTCAGGTTAGAAAAACTTTTATCGTTTTAAAATTTCCAAAATATATTTTATATTAATTTTTATTCAAATTCTATAAAAATTATAAATTTCATTTAAACTTTTTAATTTATTATTTGATTTTTATATTTCTGAAAATCATGTTCAGTGACTACCAATAGTTTTTTTACCAATAATTTTTTGTCTTCAGGTTCAAATTTAAACCACAACAGCAACATTACATGAAGTGGAGGCAAACCGATTCCAACATTATTGACCCTATAAAAATTACCAGTGAATCACGAAAGGAAGAAAAGCAGTTGGTTGTCCAAACATTACTTGATCAAGGAAGCAATGTGGATCTCACAGTTCTTCCCATCTTTGGAATGGGAGGCCTTGGCAAGACCACCTTAGCGCAGCTCGTTTACAATGACCCCAAAATTCAGGAGCACTTCCAGTTGCTGCTCTGGGTGTGTGTGTCTGACAACTTTCATGTGAATTTTCTGGAAAAGAGGATAGTTGAAGAAGCTGCCCAACATAAGAAGAGTGATTCTGAAGAAGCTGCCCAACATAAAAAGAGTGATTCTGAAGAAGCTGCCCAATATAAGAAGAGTGATTCTGAGAGTCTCAGAAAAGTGCTGAGTGGAAAGAGGTACCTGCTTGTATTAGATGATGTTTGGAACCGTGATACCAGTAGGTGGGAAAGGTTGAAGTTAAGCCTTCAGCATGGAAGCATAGGTAGCTGTGTTCTGACAACAACTCGTGATAAAGCAATCGCTAAGTTAATGGGTACAACTAAAGCCCACAAACTCGGCGTCTTGGATAAAAACTTCATAGAAAAAATCATCAAGATAAAAGCATTCGGTTCAGAACAAGGGTCTGCCACTAAGCTAGTTAACATGGTTGGTGCTATGGCAGACAAATGTGCTGGCTCTCCTTTAGCTGCTACAGCACTAGGATCTATGCTGCATAACATGCCCAGCGTAATAGAATGGAAGACTGTATTAAGTAGGAGCACTATTTGTGATAATGAGACTGGGATTTTACCAATACTTAAGCTAAGCTATAACGACTTGCCATCTCAGATGAGGCAATGCTTTTCTTTTTGTGCTGTGTTTCCCAAGGATTATGAGATTGACAAGGACACATTGATACAGTTATGGATGGCAAATGGCTTTATCATGGAGGAAATCAGAGGTAATCAAATTTTTACTGAGCTGTTGTCTAGGTCATTTTTTCAAGATACGAAGGAAATCCGATTTTCAGGGAGCGGTTCAATACACCAATATTGCTCTCGAATTTTTTTTAAGATACATGACTTGATGCATGATGTTGCACAGTCTGCTATGGGAAAAGATTGTGCTACCATATCAACAGAACCAAGCAAAAGAAAGGACTTCCCATACTCTACTCGTCATTTGTTTGTGCCAAGTGGTAATCCTGAAACTATTGTGAATGGTTTTCTAGACAAAAGTACCAGAACTCTACAAACACTTTTATGTACAGATTCTAAACAGTTGCACTATTTGTCAAAATACAAGTCCATCAGAGCATTAAGAACCCAAGGGTATTCATCTCTGAAGCCAAAGTGTATGCGCCATCTAAGATATCTTGATCTATCAACTAGTAATATTGAGGCACTTCTTGAAGACTTGAGCATCCTATATCATCTGCAAACATTGAATCTTTCTAATTGTCGGTTTCTTGCTCAACTTCCAAAGGAAATGAAGTACATGACATCCCTCCGTCACCTTTACACTCATGGTTGTGTGAAGTTAAAGATGATGCCGATAGATCTCAGATGTCTAGCTTCCCTACGGACACTAACAAGGTTTGCCGCAGGTAGTGCTGATTCTAGTTGCAGTAGTCTGGGAGAGCTGGGGAAGTTGGACCTTGGTGATCAACTGGAAATATGTCAGCTAGAAAATGTGACAGAAACAGAGGCACAAAAAGCAAAACTTGGAGATAAGAAAAGGCTCACGGAATTGACATTAACATGGACAGATCCTAACAGGGAACCACAAGATGATCACAAGGTTTTGGAGTGTCTCGAGCCTCATGATGGGATCAAGGCTCTATGGATAGATTCCTACGGTGGCAACACTTGCCCAACATGGATGAATACTTTGCCACATATGGTGGAGCTTGTTCTATCTGATTGTGAAAAAATAGGGAGGCTTCCTCCACTGTGGCAATTACCAGCTCTACAAGTTCTATACGTTAGAAATATGAAAAATCTGCGGTGCTTTTGTGATGGTGCTGATCGTCCCTTCACATTTAAGAAATTAAAGGAGCTTCGGTTGTATGGTATGGAAAATTTTGAGGCATGGTGGGACATAAACAAGATGCAGGGGCAAGACGACCCTGTAATATTTCCTGAGATTGAGTTGTTGTCAATCAAGAGGTGCGAAAGGTTGACTGCGCTACCAGGAGCTAGAACTGTGGTATCGTCAGACAGGGCTGTTGATATTGTGTGGCCATCATCATTTCCAAAATTGAAGAAACTTGAGCTAGTCGATTTGCCAGTTTTTCAGAGATGGGAGGCAGTTGAAGGAACTCCAGGAGAGATGACATTTCCATCGCTTGAGACGCTAGAAATATGGGGATGCCCAAAGCTGACTTCACTACCAAGAGCACCTATGATTACAGAATCGTCAGATGGGATGGTTGATATTGTATCGCCATCAGCATTTCCAAAACTGAAGGAACTAGAGCTGCGCGATCTGCCAACCTTTCAGAGATGGGAGGCACTTGAAGGAGATCAGGGAGAGCAGGTGACGACATTTCCTTCTCTTGAGAACCTAAGAATTGAGAAGTGCCCGAACTTGACTACTCTTCCTGAAGCACCAAAGCTAAGTGTATTGCATATATATCGCGGCAGTCAACAATTGTGCCAGTATGCTACAAGATATATTACTTGGGTGTCCACATTGAAATTGTCGGCCTCTGAGAGAGAAGCAACACTGCCATCAGACCATAATTTGATTAAGCTAGTGGATCACAAGGAGAAATCCTCTGTAAGAGACCTAATGTTATCTCGGTGCGATTTCTTCCTAGCACCGGTAATTGCACCGTCGCTATGGAGCTGCTTAGTTCAGCTTGAAGATTTAGAAATTGATGACTGGGATGCGCTTCAGGACTGGCCAGAAAATGTGTTCCAGTGCCTGGTGTCGTTGAGGAGACTAAAGATTTATCGCTGCAAGAGACTGACAGGACGTACACAACATGAAGCTTCTATGGATATACGCTTGGGAGTCTTTGGTAGAGGTCCCCACCGTGCCGGCGTCTCTGAGGACATTAATTATTGATCGCTATCATCAGATTGAGTCCATCATTGTCCGCAAGGAGCAGAGTACTAGTATAAGGCTTCATGAAGGGTCATCATCCAGCCCTTCTCCATCCGTACCGCTGGAGTTGAGCATTAGGTTCTGCCATAGCCTCCAGTCGCTATCAGTACAGCTGGATGACCTGGTATACCTCGAACTTTACAGCTGTGACAGCCTCGAGTCTATACCGGACGTGCCTCAAGCCTACTCCTCTCTTGGATATCTTGAGATCAAAGACTGTCCTCGTTTAAAGGTGCTTCCTCTATGTCTCAAGCAACGGCTGAATGACATCGAGGAAACAGAGCTGGATGACCGTTACACAGGTAACCTCCTCTTGTTTCTTTATCTACTATTATATTAGCAAAAATGACCATTCTGGAGCTCAGTTGATGTACCTAAAAATAACTCACGAGGTGTTCATTAGTTACACGTATCTTTCAGTTCAGTGATGAAAAAACATATGACTAGTGTAGGTATGTAATCTACACTCAAAATATTGATTGCATAAATTATTATGTAACATAATGCACCATATATTTCGCGTGGGTGTCACTAATATCCTTGCCGATGAAATTTAGGACTGCAAATTTGTTGCGAGTATTGTATAAGTGGACCAACAATCTTAGGCAGCGCAGTAGTGATCTTTTTCTTTCTATAACAGCCATCCTGCTCGTAAATTCCTTTTGGCAACAAAAATTTTCACTACTATATTTTTTGGCTCCTCAAGTACACATATACTACATAGTTCAAGTGTCATACACTTCTTAAGTAAATTTTTTTTTTCGTGAGGTGTGCTATTTTCTTGTATAGTTTCTTATGGCCTATTGATTTTTAACATTTATAAATCTGAATATCATTCAGAGTCCAGGCCCAAGCCCAAGCCCAAGCCCAAGCAATCAAGACCATCAACTTGGAAATATGCAATCAGTGGGCACTACTTAGCCATCAGGTAAACGTCTGATTTCTTCTTCATCTATTTTAGCAAAATGACCAGGGACCTTAATTAGTCTCCTTGCACCCTAAAAGTAACTCTCCAGAGCATTGTTCTATTACTTAATTACAAGATATCTTTCGGTGTATTAGTGATGAAAAAAGTTTAATCAGCTTAAAGTATACTACGTTACACCTACTCAAGCACTGAATATGTCTAAAAAATTATATACTCCATCAGTTCCAAATTAATACTTGTCATTTTAAGTTTGGTCAAAGCTAAATATTTCAATTTGCGACCATCAATTCCTGAAGATCTATATAACTGGTTAACATTTTGAATTATAGAGGTCACGGTGATCGCCAGCACCACACGGGACCACAAGAGCATGGTAGTGCTCCGGTTGCCCATGGCGATGATACTGCCTCACAGAATAGTGTGCAGAGCCTGGCTGCTCTAGCAGGAGCGCAGGCTGCAGCCCTGATGATGGTGGAGCCCGAAGAGGCGAACCGTGGGTCGAACGAGCAAGAAGAGCTGATGGAGCTGGACTTCAAACCGGACGATGGACTGGAGGATTTGCCGGCGCCGAAAGCTGATGCTGTGGCTCTGGCCATCCCGAAGGGGGAGCTTCACAGAAGCACAAGGCAGGCCGACAGTGTCCCTATGGAACAGGCCGAGAAATTGAAGGCTGGCTGCAATCTAGACGGCCCATATCCAAAAGGTGACACGGTTACTAATTATATTCCTTTTTTACATTTCCCTGATATCAATATATTGCTTCTGTTTGCACTAGTAGCTGCACTAGTTGCACATAGAGTAACCAGGTTAGTCAATCTACAAAGTGAAGCATGGGGATAGAAGAGTTTAGATTAAGATAAGAATGTATCCAGCATAGGAAAGTAGCAGCCCTAGAAAAAAGAAAAAAGAAAAATTAGAAAGCAAGAAGATGTTCATTCTATTCTCAACCATTCGTGTGGGGAAATTATGGATGAGTAATGCATCTATGATTGATTGATTGATGATTCATTAATTAAGTCGGTTCAATGAAAATCCAACCCATCATCTAAAAAAAAAGCCAAGATACATCATTCTATTACTCTAAGTAATTAATTACTCACTACTTCCCAAAATAAGTGTCATTCTAGATTTTCAAACATTACTTTTGACCATTCGTCTTATTCAAAAAAATTATGAAAATATTATTTATTTTATTATGAAATGATTGAATATTAAAAAGATGTTAAGAATGGCTTGTTTGTTTATGTATTTTCGTAAATATTTT